>CAJVGC010000060.1:59355542-59446498 GCA_910822075.1 Senecio squalidus
ACCCTCATTGATCATTTATCCTTACTGATATGATGACTGACACTAACTGAAATCTGTGTCTAGTAAATATTCGATGGACGTATTTACCTTACCGACACTATAGATTTCCTGATCGGAACTAAAGAGAGCTTATAATAAACACTTATTAAACACCAGGGACTAAAAGATAAATACTCCTAACTTGAGTATCTATAAAAGGGACATAATAAACCCTTATTTGGGTTGGTCAATTTATTATCATCACCATCTTAATCCCAAGAGTGTTTCTCTCTAATTCTCCATCCTAACACGATCGTCTCAATTTGGGAATCATCAATGGCCAACATGTTTAACAACATCACAGGATCATCAGGAGGTAATTGAATAACATGAATCAATCTTATTTTAATCCAACATAAGTTTGTTGACTCATTCCGTCCCAATACTGGTGTCCATGACCATGTAGAAGAATTACACTTTAAATAAAAATAAAATAATTTATAGATATAGTTAACATCCAAATTGTGTATAAATAAATATATCCAAATTTACTAAATTTATAAAATAAAATAAATATTGTGTGAGGTAAGAGATGATAAGTAATTCTTCTAAACATTTTCCTAAATTCCCTATGTGAATAATAGAGTAATTAACAAAAAAGTAACTATAAAATCAACATTATAAAATTGAGAGTTAATTACATGAATCGTTCCTATTTTTTATCCAAAATTATGGATTTCGTTCCTAAGTTTAAAACATTGCATAAATCGTCTACTTTTTAAAACTAATTACGGATTTCGCCCCTAAAATGGATGTCCGTTAAAATTTTCCGTTAAAATCATTGTGAAAAAATTAAACATTTCGTCCCAAAATGGACGTCCGTTAGAAATTAGGGACGAAAAGCGTAATTAGTTTCCAAAAGTGGACGATTTATGCAACGTTTTAAAATTAGGGACGAAATCCATAATTTAAAATAAACCATAGAGACGATTTATGTAATTAACTCTAAAATTGATAAGTGTGACTTGAAGGAATAACTAGAAATATTTAGCATTTTCTTTCTCATGTTTGGAAACCCTAACAATGAGTAAAAATAGAAAAGAAAACAGTTGAGCAAATGTTTCAAGCATATATAGTTAGGAAAAGAAGTAAAATATATTTAATGATTATTGTTTATTTCTAATTGTTGTTCGAATAACAATCAATATAGATCTATCATTGTCCTTCCTTTCATCCAACAAAAATCTAAGATGTAAACATTTTGGTCAAGCACATGTGACATAGACATTGAAACATTCATGTAGTAAAGGTTAGACATTGAAAAAGTGAACTCTTTTTAAGCTCAAAACGTTGTTTTGGATTAGATCTAACATCGTAATTATAAGATACATATCGCCAACAAGTATTTTTATAAATATGCACAATGAAGCATCCAATGACAACATATTGATTAAGACATCATGATAGGCAAAATATTGTTAAAACTACTAAACTTGAACATCGTATGTATTATTAAATAAATGATGTTTAAGATATATAAGTGGTGACGATTTAGTGTAATGGTAGAAAAAAAAACTATAGACAATTGTGTATATGTAAAATATATACACATATGGGTTATACGCAATTGTCTATAAAAAAAAATCGGTTTAGTATAAAACATATGTATTTGAACTACCGCCACATACCTCCAAGTAAGCATTTCATACGTACAACACATATGTATATTGTTTTAGGAATTTAGATTTTCGATACATATGTGATATTTGTTTTATGTAAACACGTAATAAAAAGAAGTTAATACTCGTAAACCACAAGCTTAAATTAAATAATGTACTGCAAATCCAATCCAATTGTATGTATAAAGATAAGAAAGTGAAAAAGACTGGGATTAAATTTGGTTTGAAAAGGAAATGTAATGAAACTTATGTTGGACCCATATTATTTGTGACCCTCATTGATCATTTATCCTTACTGATATGATGACTGACACTAACTGAAATCTGTGTCTAGTAAATATTCGATGGACGTATTTACCTTAACGACACTATAGATTTCCCATTAGGTGATCGGAACTATAAGAGCTTAATATAAACACTTATTAAACACCATGGGACTAAATATTACACACTCATAATTTGAGTGTGTATATAAGGGATGTGATAAACCCTTAGAAGGGTTGGCTCATTTTATCATCTTCATCCCTTTCATCCCTAACACACACATAGTGTTTTCTCTCTAATTCTCCATCCTAACACGATCATCTCAATTTGGGAATCATTGATGGCTAACTTATTCAACAACATGCCCGGATCATCTGCAGGTATGTTAAATTTACATGAACCAATCTTATTTAATCCAACATGTGGTATCAGAGCCAATGGCTCGTGATTATCCATTGGTTCATGTTTATTTATCGCTTGGCTATTGCTATTATTGATTATGCAAATTATCTGGCCGGCGGAAATCGTTTTGGATAAAAAATGGAGTTTTTTGGACCTGCGGCGGCTGGACTGCAACCCTAATTTCGACGAACTTCGTCCGTGCGGATGAAGGCTCATCCGTACGAACCTGATTTGCTCGTACGTACGGATGAAGCCCTATACGTACGAACCTGATTTGTTCATTAGTACGAATCTGATTGGCTCATCCGTACGAACCTGATTTGTTCGTACGTACGGATGAAGCCCTATACGTACGAACCTGACTTGTTCATTAGTACGAATCTGATTTGTTCATACGCACGAACGTAACTGTTGATCCGTACGAATCTGGGCTAAATGCGTGCGAACCTAGGCTTACATCCGTACGAACTTAAACCTTACATCCGTACGAACCTAGGCTTACATCCGCACGAACCTGGACTTACATCCGTACGAATCAATACTCATCCGTACGAATATAATCTCATCCGTACGGATGACTACAGACCCTAATTTGGTCAGTTTTTTAAAGTCTTACTGGTTGCCTTATTTGTAAAAATCTCAGCCCCTTGACCCCTGCCTTTGTCACCTTATATGTGACCTTATTATACTTATGCACTAATATTCATGTTTTCATCTTTTGTTGCCCAAAGGTCAAAGGTGATTCCTATGATTGCATTTTTCCTTTAGCATAATAAACACGTAGGATATTAATTCTGCCCAAAGGTGATTTAATATACTTGTGTGCTTAAAAGGATTCTTATTATGCCTTAAAACACGACGTTCTATTTTGTTGCCCAAAGGTCAAAAGACAAACGTTGTGTTGCATAAACCTTATGCTCATTATTTTACTTAGATATTAGTTATTTCTGCCCAAAGGTGATGTAACATCTAAGTAGAGCCTTACTTTAGCTTATTATTTTGGTGTTTTTCAATAGGCTTACCTATCACTAGCTTCATTACTTATATGGTCTTAGTCTCAGGAACATTACTATTAGGTCTACTTATTTTAGACATTACTCTAGTTCTATTATCTTAAGGGACATTACTTAGTCTGCCTTATATAGCTAACTCTGTCACTATAAAATCTTCTAAAATTCGTATCATAATCTTAAATCCTCCTTATTCTCCACTACAGTACCAAACTTCGGCATTGAGGCACTTACTGGTGCTAATTTCACTTCTTGGAAGGAGCAACTTTACTTAACTCTGGGAATGCTCGACATGGACTATGCTATTCGCCATAATGAACCCGCCGCTATTACTGCTGAATCTACTGCGACTCAGAAAGCGGACTTTGAGAAGTGGGAAAGGGCGAATCGGCTGTCCCTAGTGATGGTCAAGAACTCAATTCATCCCAGCATCCGAGGAGCTATCCCTGATAACGACAAAGTGAAAACTTACCTCACATCTGTTGAGGATCACTTTAAGGGATCGTCTAAGGCAACTGCGAGTAGTTTAATGCTACAGATGCTAACTCTTAAATATGAGGGTTCTAATGGTGTCCGTGAACACATAATGAAGATGGTTGACATGTCTCACAAGCTTAAGGATTTGAAAATGGAAGTCTCAGATAATTTTCTTGTGCACTTCATAATGACTTCCTTGCCTGCTCGGTTCGACACTTTCAAAGTGAATTATAACGCTATGAAAGATAAATGGTCGATAAGTGAACTGATTGCTATGTGCGTTCAAGAGGAAGATCTTCTTAAGCACATTCAACCTGAAGCTGTTCACCTTACTACCACCTCAAACCCCAAGAAGAGGAAAGGTAACTACAGTAATAAGACTGAAAATAAAGTCCAAAATCATGGTGCTGCTACCTCTGGCTCTAAACCTTCAACAAGCAATACTAACTGCAAGTTCTGTCGCTCCAAAGGGCACGGACAGAAAGATTGCTCTAAATTCAAGGACTGGCTAGCTAAGAAAGGTAACATTCTTTACGTAATATTTGATTCCTTTACTACTGATGTTCCATTTAATACATGGTGGGGTGACTCTGGTTCTATGGTCCATGTGTCTAATTCCTTACAGGGATTCCTTACAATCCAGAAGCTACAAAAGGACCAAAGAAAACTTAGAGTTGGAAATGGTGATCTCTTAGATGTCGAAGCCATGGGGACTTTAAATTTACATATGAATACCGGAAAGTGTATTAGATTAATAGATACCTTATATGTACCGAGAATTACTCGGAACCTTGTATCTATATCTAGACTTGATCTTGAAGGTTATGTAATTACTCATGGTTGTGGCAGGATCACTTTTACTCTTAATAATGAATTATTTGGTTGTGGTTTTTTGGATGGATTACTGTATAAATTAGAACTAGATCATAATTTCTCACAGTCTTTGTTGTCTCTTAATATTGATGACATAACTAAAACAAAGACAAAATCACCTAATCAAGCAGAGAATTCCTCCACATTGTGGCATAAACGTCTCGGCCACATCTCACGAGATCGCATGACACGACTCGTAAAAGAAGGAATCTTACCCTCTCTTGATTTTAGTGATTTTGAAACATGTATTCAATGCCTAAAAGGCAAAATGGCTAAAGGGAATAAGAAAGGAGCCACCAGATGTTCCAACTTGTTGGAAATAATTCATACTGATATTAGTGGCCCCTATCCCGCATCAATAACACGACATACATCATTTATTACATTCATTGACGATTATTCGCGTTATATGCATCTTTATCTGATTAAAGAAAAATCTGAATCCTTACAAACTTTAGTCGATTATAAAACTTTGGTTGAAAACCAACTTGATCATAAGATAAAAGTTGTCCGATCAGATAGGGGAGATGAGTATTACGGTAAACATACTGATATTGGTCAAGCTCCTGGTCCTTTCTATAAATTTTGCAAGGAACAGGGCATAATTAACCAATACACCATGCCAGGTTCTCCTCAACAGAATGGTGTTGCTGAAAGGAGAAACCGAACTTTAATGGACATGGTGAGAAGTATGCTCGCCAACACTAACCTACCCAAATTTCTTTGGACTGAGGCCTTAAAAACAGCTGTTCATATACTCAATAGGGTTCCATCAAAATCTGTCCCTAAAACTCCTTATGAGATCTGGACAGGTAGGAAACCGAGTCTAAAATATATGAAAGTATGGGGCTGTCCTGCCGAAGCAAAAGTCTATAACCCTAACTTAAAGAAACTGGATTCTAAAACCCTTACATGTTTCTTTATTGGTTATCCCGAGAACTCAAAAGGTTATCGGTTTTACTGTCCTTCTCACTCTACCCGCATCATAGATACGCAACATGCCACTTTCCTCGAAAATTCAGAGTTCAGTGGGAGCACGACAAATCCTGATTTAGATTTGCAAGAAGTACAAGAAGCGGGGGGAAACCACTCGTCGGTTATTACGATTCCTCCGATAATTCCTCTTGTACCCAACGCTGCTCCCGATATACCTGGATCTCCTAATGAACCGGTTGAACCTCCTATGCCTCCTAATCTTAACGCCGAAGAACCGCTTGTTAATGAACCCGTAATTCAGCTCAGGAGATCATCAAGGGCTCGCAGAAACACTAATTTTGATGATTTCGAAACTTATCTGGCTGAAGTCGAAAACATTGGGAAACTTACTGATCCAACCTCTTACCGAGAAGCTATTAATAGTGATCAAGCCACTCATTGGATTGAAGCCATGATTGAAGAGCTCAAATCCATGGAGCGTAATGGCGTTTGGGTATTGGTTCCACTCACTAAAGGATCCAAAGTAATTGGATGTAAATGGGTGTTCAAAACCAAATTAGACCCGAATGGAAACGTCGAACGCTATAAGGCCAGACTGGTTGCAAAAGGCTTTACTCAAAAGGAAGGAATCGATTATCAAGAGACCTTTTCTCCTGTCTCTCGTAAAGATTCCCTAAGGATCGTCATGGCACTCGTAGCTCATTATGATTTAGAGTTACATCAGATGGATGTCAAGACCGCTTTCCTAAATGGTGACTTGCAAGAAGACGTATTCATGCAGCAACCTGAAGGATTTATTCCAGAAGGTAAAGAGTACATGGTCTGCAAGTTAAACAAATCGATATATGGGTTGAAACAAGCATCACGACAATGGTACCTTAAATTTGATGAAGTCGTGAAATCTGATGGCTTCCTAAAGAATCAAGTGGATCAATGCACCTATCTCAAGATCAGTGGGAGTAACTTTATTATCCTTGTTTTGTACGTAGATGATATTCTGCTTGCAAGTAACAACTTGGATCTGCTACATGAGTCGAAGCGAATGCTTTCGCATAATTTCGACATGAAAGATCTCGGTGATGCCTCTTATGTTTTAGGTATCGAAATAAATCGAGATAGACGTAATGGTGTTCTAGGTCTTTCCCAAAGGGCTTATATTGACCGTATTCTAGAACGCTATAACATGCAGCACTGCACACCCACTGTGGCTCCGGTAGTTAAAGGGGACGTATTTGGACCTCATCAAACTCCGAGCACTGAAACTGAGAAGGCTGAAATGAGGATGATACCTTACTCATCTGTAGTTGGGAGCATTATGTACGCTCAGGTCTGTACTCGACCAGATATCGCTTACATCGCTGGTATGCTGGGGGGTTACTTATCTAACCCCGGATTAGCACACTGGAAAGCGGCTAAAAAGGTTCTACGATATCTGAAAGGGACCAAAGACTACAAATTAACTTATAGAAGAAGTGACAATTTGGAAGTAGTAGGTTATTCTGACTCTGACTTTGCTAAAAGCAAAGAAGACCATAAATCTACTTCTGGGTATATTTTCATGTTAGCTGGCGGACCAATCTCTTGGCGGAGTCATAAACAGAAACTGACCACAACGTCTACTATGATGGCTGAATATGTTGCCGTTTATAATGCAACCTGTCATGGGATGTTGTTAAGGAACCTGATCAGTGGACTCAAACTCGTCAACTCAATCTCTAGACCATTGAAGCTTTACTGTGATAACTCAGCTGCTGTAACTTTCTCGAACAGTAACAGTTCGACTGGCGCTGGGCTGTATCTCGACACAAAGTATCTGTTTGTACGCGAACGGGTTGAGGAAAATGCTCTTTGTGTTGAGTACATAAGTACACATGACATGCTAGCGGATCCAATGACCAAAGGTCTTCCTCCTAATATATTCGTAGGACACGTGTCGAATATGGGGCTTACAAAAGACTTAATTTAATAGCATATTGTACTTATTGGTCATTATTATTTATTAATGAAAATTTTCCTCCTTATTCAGATTTTGTTTGTCCATTATTTACACCTTATGCGCATAACTGTGTTGGACATTATTATAACAAAATTTGTCTTAGTTGGTCTATCATTGCTTATTCAGTTTCGAATTTGAGTCATAGTTTGACTAGTGGGGGTCCTGAGTAAATGTTCTTCTCTACGACTGCACTTATTGACTATGATTTCGGTTTGAAACAAAATGAGTATTATCTCGTACGGACTTATTAATACTCATAGATAAATGATCTACTCGGTCAAGTGGGAGAATGTTGGACCCATATTATTTGTGACCCTCATTGATCATTTATCCTTACTGATATGATGACTGACACTAACTGAAATTTGTGTCTAGTAAATATTCGATGGACGTATTTACCTTAACGACACTATAGATTTCCCATTAGGTGATCGGAACTATGAGAGCTTAATATAAACACTTATTAAACACCATGAGACTAAATATTACACACTCCTAATTTGAGTGTGTATATAAGGGATGTGATAAACCCTTAGAAGGGTTGGCTCATTTTATCATCTTCATCCCTTTCATCCCTAACACACACATAGTGTTTTCTCTCTAATTCTCCATCCTAACACGATCATCTCAATTTGGGAATCATTGATGGCTAACTTATTCAACAACATGCCCGGATCATCTGCAGATATGTTAAATTTACATGAACCAATCTTATTTAATCCAACAACTTACACCATGTTGGATGTGATTTTAGGTGTTAATTAATATGTGAGACTCTCACGTAGACTCGGTCAACGAACCACAACCACGAGTTAGGTTTACCCAACAAATCAAGTTTTTTGGAATCTCTATTAGAAACATAAATTGACTATGAATTTGATCAAATCTTCAGGTTGATATATGTGTTATTTGCTTAGATCATTTTTTATATACTTTTTACTTCTATTGAACTTTGTTGTATAGTGGGTTGTAAGAATCATTTCGCCTAGATCATCGTAATGCGAAACTAACATATATATTAATATGCGAGTTAACATACAAGTTCTTCAGATATATATACTTAATCTACCCGTCTAGTTAGTTTTCAAAAAAGAATCAACAAACAAAAAATTTAAAATAGTGTAAATGAGATAATAATCGACAAGAAGTAGGTGGTTTTATGTTTCATAAAAGCCTTTGCGAGAGTGGTACAAGAGTGTATTTTGGTTGTTTTCGCTCTTTGGAATGGCTATGAATAATGGGTCCAATTCGGTCTAACTAGATCAAACATATTCATTCATATATAATGTAAGTTAGTACTCATATATGACATTACATGAAAACATGTATAAAGTTACTCTTTAGAAAACACCAAACATAGGAGTAACAAATGTTGAGTGAAACTATCAGATTAGGGATTGAAATAGGAAACAGCCATCACACAATCCATCTGATTTTTTTTATAAATAATGTTCATCTACTCACCCATCATTTTAAGAAAGAAAATGTACTAAATTCAATAATTGCATCAAGTCATATTAAAGTACCAAAGGGCTTCTAGCCTAGCGGTATGGTGGTGACCCATTGACTAGAAGGTCATGGGTTCAAGTCTCGGTGGAAACAATTTGGTGAATTGTAAATTTGGTGAATTGTATATAGTGTGTTTGTAGTATTTGCCTTTCTAAAAAAAAAAAAAAAAAAAAAAAAAAAAAAAAAAAAAAAAAAAAAAAAAAAATATGAAGACAAGTCAATCTATTTATTTGTAATTTAAGATGGTGACCTAAAAACAGCTAAAAAGCATGACTTCTCGTCGAATAGTATTGAAGATCTATTTATTTAATCTCGTTCAAATGTAAACAAAAAAATACATATTTTTCAACTATGGTTTTTGGGATTGTAAGTAGTTAGATATGGAATACGTCTGTCTTAACTTCTAAGAGCATCCGTAATATAAAGTTTATAGCAAAGTTTATAGTGACATGACACTGATGTAGCATATATGGTGTTTGTCCATCTTTTAAAAAGTTTATAGATGAAATAGAATGTGAGGTTTATTCTTATAGACTTCCATAAACCATGAATAAGCATAAAGTTTGTACCCACATAAATTTAAAGTTTTTTTATATATAATCAAAAAGAGGGTATCGGGAAAGAGTTATAAACTTGATGAAGTTTATATGAGTAAGGAAGTAAGTTTATATGAAATTGAGGTTTATGAAAATTAGATGTGGCATGACGTGGCTGTTGGAGCATATTTGTTATTGATAGTAGTTTGTACTTAGTATAGGTCATGTTGTGTAGTTTAGAATGTATTTTAATCGAGTTGTAAAAGTGTTGCACTACATTTGTAAAGTGTTGCGCAATTAAGTGTTGCACAACGCAACACTGTTGCGCAACAGTGTGTTGTCACACCCCACCGTTGGCGGAAACGTAGGGTGCAACCGATTGACGGTCGTCATAAGACATTGTACGTTAAATAAAGAATAATTAAATAGAGATAGCGTTTTGAAAGAATCAGGTGGATGGGTAGCGGGATTTAATGAGGTTATAATAATACTTGGGGTATCGCTCAATGCCTCAATATGGTCTATTTGGTGCACACCATCATTTGTTGACACATAGAGCCATTTACACCGTGTCGAAGAAGTACCATGGTTGTGGTTGAACATACTGTTAGAAATAAACGTTTAGTTTGAATGAAAGCCCAAGCCCGTATGTGGGTTTAGGCCCGTTAGGTTTATTTTTCCTATAAATAGGCCTACAATGTAAACGTTTTAGATTGACGAAATATAAAACTTCTTCCACAAAATCCTATTGTTAAATTCTACATGGTATCAGAGCAGGTTACGTTACGTACCTGTTCGAACTAAACAATTCGGATCAAAAAAAAAAAAAAAAAAAAAATCAACAAACTCGAAGTAGCATTCGAACAGAAAAGCAACATATGTGAACTAAGTTATTCGAATAGCAAATTAATACACACGAATTGCTTGTTCAACTAGGCCGCTCGACTAGGTGTCCATTCGGTTAGGCAACACGACCAGAAAACAAGCATACACGAATTGAGATACACGACTAGCATACAAGCACACACGAACACAAATCTTCGGATAGGGACTCATTCGGATAAGGACTAGCAAAGAATTCTATTCAACTAGAATTTTAGATTATACGACTAGATTTTAACCCTATTCGATCAAGCAACCATACTCGACAAGTATCTCCTAGTACGCGACTAGGATTTCTCCGACTCGAAAAAAGGGGGTACACGGCGGTGGTAATCGAATTGAAAGGGGTACACGGCGGTGGTATTCGAATTGAATTGAATTGAAAGGGCGACTAGGATTGTTCCTTTGTTTACCAGCTTCAAGTAATCGAATTGAAAGGGGTACACGGTGACGGCGGTGGTATTCGAATTGGATTGAATTGAAAGGGCGACTAGGATTGTTTTTGTTTGTCTGCCAGTTCCTTTGTTTCATCTTCAAGTTTTTCTAAAGCCCAATTTTAAAGCCCAAATCATTAATTAAAAACCAGGCCCAATATTTAAACAATTGAAAACACTATGACTGACAACGAAAATAAACAAATAAATTTGCTTCGTAATGGAGCTCAGAACCAATTTCAAAACCCAAAACCTCCTTTCAAAAATCATCGGTCAGATAAGCCGTTTTTTCGAACTCGATCAAAGGTGGATAAGAGGAAGCTCAAGTGTGAAGAGTGTGGTATGTCGAAACACACCAAAGAACAATGCTTTAGGATCGTTGGATATCCAGAATGGTGGAGTGATAACCACAAAACCTCCAAGACTCGAAAAGTTGCCGCCGTCATAGGCAGCAGAGAGATTAACGGCGGAGGAAAGAAGTTAATGTTAAACATGCATGATTTCGAAGAGGAGAACGTTTCTTCCCGATCTGGAGAAGTTAATGTTGCCACCAAAAACGCCAAGTGTAATTCATGGATTTTTGATTGTGGTGCCACTGATACAATGACGTTTGATATAAATGATCTAACGTCAAACTCGAGAGTTGATAAAACACGAATTCACACAGCTAATGGGGAAATTCTCCCAGTTAAAGGAGGGGGAACCATTGAAATATCGAAAGAATTACGACTCTCGAGATGCCTTTATGTGCCATCATTATCACACAAGCTACTATCTGTTAGTCATGTTACGAAAGAATTAAACTGTGTGGTACTAATGCACCCCACTTTTTGCATTTTGCAGGATATCAGGACGGGAAGGATCATTGGGCATGGTACTGAGAGACAAGGATTATATTACGTAGATGAAGTTACTCAACAAGGCTCAGTTATGCTGACTCATGGTTCAAACGATAGGAAAGAATGGTTATGGCACCGACGATTAGGACATCCGTCCACTGGTTATTTACGTCAGTTATTTCCGCATTTATTCCCTAAAAATAAAGAGTTTCATTGTGACACTTGTATTTTGGCAAAAAGTCATAGACATACGTTTAAACCAAATGATACAAGAGTTGATTCACCTTTTTTGTTAATTCATTCTGATGTTTGGGGTCCCGCTAAAATTGAAGGAGGACAAAATTTCCGCTATTTTCTGACATTTATAGATGATTGTACTCGCATGACTTGGACTTATCTTTTAAAAAATAAGTCTGAAGTTTTTACGAAGTTCACATTCTTTTGTAACATGGTCAAAACCCAATTCAAAAGTGAAATTCAAATTCTCAGGTCAGATAATGGGGGGGAATTTTGTAACACCTCCATGAAAACCTTCTGTCAAACACGGGGAATTATCCATCAAACTTCGTGTGCTCACACGCCTGAACAAAATGGGGTTTCGGAACGAAAAAATCGTTTTTTATTGGAAATCACACGGGCTATTATGATTGAATCCCAAGTCCCAAAGTCTTTTTGGCCAGAAGCTCTTGTCACTGCAACGTATCTTGTTAATCGACTTCCAACCCGAGCCCTAGCACTCAAAACTCCTCTCCAAACATTTTCACATTTCCATAAATTGCCATCAACTCTAACCCTCGAACCTCGAGTGTTTGGATGTTCTGTTTTTGTTCATATACCAAAAATAGAGCGTTCAAAACTTGATCCATGTGCAGAGAAATGTGTGTTTTTGGGGTATGGTGTCAATCAACACGGGTATCGGTGCTACAGCCCTAGTAGACGTCACATGTTCACCACAATGAACTGTGACTTTCTCGAAACAGAGTTCTTTTATCATACCCATCTTCATGGTCAGGGGGAAAATGACAATGACGCATTAAGATGGATAAGTTGGGCACCACCTGTGCATGATTCTCCTACTGATACTCTTAATTCAACTGATAATCCTGAAGATTCTGATACTGATACTTCAACTGATAATCCTGAAGATTCTGAAGACAGTACCAATGCCACCAATAACGATCCTCCTTAACTGATATCCGAGGTAAGTGGTTCTGAATCTCCAGATATTCCAAATAATTCTGATATGTGTGATGATGAACAACAGGCTGAGATGGAAAATACAAGTGTGACCGAACCCACTCCGTATGAGCTTCCTCATAGATCAACTAGGGGGATTCCACCCAACAGATACTCACCTGAAAGAAGTTCAAGAGGATCAAGATATCCAGTTGCAAATATTGCAAGAAGGAACTTAGTCCCGGAAGCCAGGTCCTTTGCAAACGCGATCTGTTCTGAAAGAATACCAACAAGTGTTGAAGAAGCGCTTAAGTATAAAGAATGGAGGGAAGCAATTGGTACTGAACTTGAAGCCCTGAAAAGAAGTGAAACATGGGAAGAATGTGAATTGCCTCCAGGAAAGAAGCCTGTTAAATGTCGGTGGGTGTTTACTATCAAGTATAAACCCGATGGATCAATCGAAATGTATAAAGCCCGATTAGTCGCAAAGGGGTATACTCAGACTTATGGAATTGACTACTGTGAGACATTCTCACCAGTAGCCAAAATTGATACTATTAGAGTTCTCTTCTCAGTTGCGGCAAACAAGGATTGGCCATTACACCAGTTCGATGTCAAGAATGCATTCTTACACGGAGAATTAAAGGAAGAAATTTACATGGAAACTCCACCTGGAATTCATGATAGCTCCGAGTCCAGTAAAGTTTGCCGACTAAAGAAATCTCTGTATGGTTTAAAGCAATCTCCCCGAGCTTGGTTTGGTCGGTTTACCACAGTAATGAAGAAATATGGCTACAATCAAAGCAATTCTGATCACACTATATTCTTGAAACGAAGAGGTAAACTCATAACCTGTTTAATAATCTATGTTGATGACATGATTATTACAGGAGATGATTCGGAAGAAATGACAAACTTGAAAGCCAATCTCTTCAAAGAATTCGAAATGAAAGATCTAGGAAGATTAAAGTATTTTCTTGGAATTGAAGTTCTAAGATCAAAATTAGGGATCTTCATTTGCCAGCAAAAATATGTTCTTGATTTGTTAGCAGAGACGGGAATGCTAGATTGCAAACCTGCAGACACTCCCATGATAGCCAACCAAAAATTGTTCATGGAAGATGAAGCTGAACTGGCAGATAAAGAAAGATATCAGAGAACGGTGGGAAAGCTTATTTACTTAGCTCATACTCGGCCAGACATTGCATACGCTGTGGGGGTTATAAGTCAATTTATGCACCAACCTCAAGTCCAACACATGGAAGCAGCTTTACGGATTATCAGGTATCTCAAGGGAACTCCTGGACACGGTGTTCTATTCAAAGGAAATGGGCACCTGAAGATTGAGGCTTATACCGATGCTGACTGGGCAGGCGACAAAGGTAATAGGAGGTCTACATCAGGGTATTTTACCCTAGTGGGTGGAAATCTTGTTACATGGAGGAGTAAAAAGCAAAAAGTTGTCGCCCTCTCAAGTGCTGAAGCTGAATTCCGAGGAATAGCACGAGGATTAGCTGAAGTCCTATGGTTGCGAAAACTAATGTCAGAAATTGGGTATCCCTCAGAAGAAGCCAGTAAGATCATGTGTGACAACAAAGCGGCTATCCAGATCTCAGGAAATCCAGTTCAACATGATCGCACCAAACACGTTGAAGTTGATAGACACTTCATCAAAGAAAAACTTGAAAATGAGATTATCGAGCTTCCGTTTGTTTCATCAAAAGATCAACTGGCAGATATTCTCACAAAGGCGGTTACTGGAAAGATTTTCACTCACTGTCTTGACAAGTTGAGCATTGGAAATCCCACTACTCAGCTTGAGGGGGAATGTTAGAAATAAACGTTTAGTTTGAATGAAAGCCCAAGCCCGTATGTGGGTTTGGGCCCGTTAGGTTTATTTTTCCTATAAATAGGCCTACAATGTAAACGTTTTAGATTGACGAAATATAAAACTTCTTCCACAAAATCCTATTGTTAAATTCTACACATACAATGTGACTCTAATAACTCTCTGATGGGTCAATCCCTAGAGGGAAGGAAGTAGTGGTGTGAGGTTTTCTGGTGAAGACCCAAGCCGTCAATCTCCGCACGCTACAACTTTGGGGGGAAAACTCATACTTGTAGCTCAACTTGTTATTGGGGGAGGACTTTACGAGGGTAGAAGCGAACACTCTTCTTAGTCGGTGATTGGGTTAGTCTAGATCATAAGCTCGATATTGTCTTCCTCGTAATGTCATAATGTCCCAACAACAATGCACGTGTCGCGTTTCCGATTATCAACTTTTTTGCGAATAACTCTCGTCTTGATCCTTATTTGTAACTTGAATATCTCCAAACTCCATCTCTTAATCAAGTCTTCAAAGCGTGTTTAATTAGTCTTTATAACATACATGTGTCTCCAATAGGCTATTGAAGTATTAGCATACTTAGATCCTTACAAGCTCTTAATGGTTTGGGACATCTAATATAAGACGAAGATCAAAGGTTCAAACCTTATTCCATGTCCTTCGGTTGCTTTGTTATGTAATTTACATCCTTATGTTGGTCATGACCCATGAGACCGGTTGGTGGGAGATTCCAAACTATGGGATCCCCCCCATATCTAGTTCCTTGTTTATGGTGAAGGAAAGCAAACTAGAAGTTTACAATATGTTTCTGACTTGGTTAGTATTCCTATTCCACTGTGACCCTATTTCAAATTTGCAATTCAGAATTAACAAGGATATATGTTTGTTCAAGATCTAGATCACTAACAATAGCCAAAGGAGACTATTGCCCTAATTTTATCAATTAAAAATGTATTTTATAATGTAGAGTAAAAAAAGTTTTATTTTTAGAACCTCTTTATGTATAGACAAAATATTATGTCTACTAGTTAATCCATACTAGATGACTATTAAATTTCACATACAACACTTGTCATCAAATTTTCTGTAAATCACTATTTTTTTTTCTATTAAATTTCACACACCACACTTGTCACAAACTTGTGCATTTCACTCTTCTTGTTTCAGAGAAAATGATGAGAGTTTTGTGTTTCTTTGTGTTATGTGCCTTAATCTCAACATCATCTCATGCAAGATCAACCATCAAACCCCCATTACCTAATCCTAACTTTAAGATTAATTCTGCTAATCATCAGGTACTATATATTGTACGTGTTAATTGACAATACATTTTATTAACCTCATTTAATGTTCATAGAATGTAGGAACTTGTTCGTTTACGGTAAATGTTGTAACGAGTTGTTCCTCAGTTCCATACACTCGAGATCAAATCAGTATCGCGTTTGGTGATGCATACGGCAATCAGGTCCCATTTTGAGTTTAATTTTGTTTATTTGTTTACTGCCATTTGATAAAGTAGAATACTAGGTTGTCTGAGATTGCATATAAAAAAACACAAAATGCGATCTGAAGTAATTGGGTAAAACTGCGTTTTAGCTTATTTTATATAGAAAAAAACCCCGCTTATTTTAAACATTTTGATTCGCTTATATTAAACGCACTTTTATCCAAATTGTGTATGTGATTACTTGAATAGCAAAATTATTTTGGAATAAATTATCTTAAATTTGTTTAATGAAAACAACTTATTATAGCTTCAAATAAATAAAAAAGTTTAAAAAAGAAATTATGTAAGAAGATTAGTGTTTAGTTTTTTTAAACAATCCATAGTGATGATGATGATTAGGTATACGCGCCGGGATTAGACGATCCCTCAACAAGGACGTTTGAGCGGTGTTCTGCAGATACATTCGAGGTCTATGGTCCATGTACATCTGAGATATGTTACGTATACTTATATAGAAGTGGAATGGATGGGTGGTTGCCACAGAGGATAGAGGTCTACGCGCAAAATACAAGGGCGGTTTCTTTTGATTTTAATGAATGGATTCCGGGGGATATGTGGTATAAATCTGATTACTGTTCTGGCTATGCCATGGCTACAGCTCGTTCATCAAAATAAACCATGAAGTGAAAACAGAGGAAATTTAGTCGAAGATTTTGGTCTTCGCTTTCCACGTGTGTTTTCTTTATCAATAACCAACAAGTTTGTTGAATAAAACGACATGTCTTGCCGATCCAAGTATCATAAAAGTAGTGAAATTACTATGGATCTACCTAGTCCAAGTAATTTTCGGTCTTCAATAAAAATGTTCTACGTTTGGTCTGTTTTCTTGTCCGGTTACTATATATATACATGTCGTTTAAGTAGTCTAATACTCAAATTA
Source organism: Senecio squalidus (assembly GCA_910822075.1). Classification (NCBI taxonomy): domain Eukaryota; kingdom Viridiplantae; phylum Streptophyta; class Magnoliopsida; order Asterales; family Asteraceae; genus Senecio; species Senecio squalidus. The sequence goes on from CAJVGC010000060.1 coordinate 59,372,769, forward strand.
CATCAGGAGAAATGGGTATAATCCAATGGCAATAATCATCTTCAAATTCCATAGAATCAAGAAATACTCGGTTGTAATGACTCTAAGGCTGTTTCTGGTAATGTAGTTCGTGATTTCAAGGATTTTCGCCTTGCTGCCTAAAATAATATATCAAGTTCTTTTTAAAAAATTTCGTAGTCCAGTTGTGTCGGTTCAATCACGATTCTACATAGATTGTTGCATTTAATCAAAATTATACACCTAGCCACAACACTTAGAGTTGTGATTATCAACGCTCTTAAAAATATTGTCAGGTCAATCCGCCCAACTGATTCTTTTAACCGGTATCTCTATTAAAAAGGTACTCCACTTGTACTACACGCCCGTTTTATTAGCAATATTTTTAGCCGATTTAGTCTCGCTATTTCTTTATAACTTAGTTTTTCAATTAGTAGTAATAAAATCCATTTTTAAGATCAAGACTTTCAATTTCGAATCAAAAAATACTTATTTTTTAGTGTTAGTTGGCTTATATAAGTCAATAAGTTATTGGTTACTTACAAGTTAATTTATCTCGATATATGATAACCGCAGTCCCTGATCAAATTCACATATGGAGAAAGAGTAATAGAGAAACAATATAAAAGACATTATTAATTGAAAACTTATCATAACTAAAGGACTTCACTTGTCATCTTACGAAGGTTAATTACCGAGTTATGAATAATACAACGTAGATTTATGTTGAATTGTTGATGTACTGTACTTTGCGGTTTTCTTTTTTACTTAGATTAATCTACTATATTTTTACGTTTTTCCAGTTTAAAATTAATTTTTTCCCCCATAAGTTACGTAATGTTATTGAAACTTTTTTATATATTAATCTAAATGAAGATTTTTATAATATCAGTAATGTAAATAATCTAACAATGTAAATGATATAAAAACAATAGAGTAACATAATTGATCAAAAACCTAGTGTGTATAGTAACCATATATTGAATACAAGAATTTTCAAACGAATCATATGATTACTAGAATTTTCCTCGACGTGTCGTGAGGGTATACTTGTTGTTCATGCCTATTGCCTAGTCGAGTTCTTAGATCCATCACTTATTATAAAAAATAAGTTTATTATTAGTTATAACCAGGGGCGGATCCAACATAGGAGGTGGGAGGGCAACCGCCCCCTACGGTCAGAAAAAAATTAGAGAAAACTGGTATAAAATCAGTGCCGCCACGCCTAATTTGTTTAGATTTTTATATGTTTGCCCCCACCCAATTGGTCGAAAAATAATTATGCCCCCCTTATCTCGATTTTCTGGATCCGCCACTGGTTAAAACCTAAAATATCAACACGAGACTTCTCAAAACATATGAAGAAACAAAATGTATCACGTCTTATGTTAATATCACATCACATGTTATAAGTTAACTAACATATGGAGATAGAGCATAATATAAGGCAGTACATGTATGTGATTAATGAGGATAACGAATTCCTTAAACAACGGCGTTTAACGTTTTAAGAAGCTAGAGCAAAGCCATTGTTGTTTTGGATGAGAAGAAATCCTTATTAGTTTACTGAATTTTAACTCAAATCAAAGAAAGGTACCTTTTAAAAGTCTAACAAAGCTTGAGTGCAGGGTGGTATAATCAACGGTCCATGTGATATATGTATAGGGTTGTTTCTTTTTCACTTCAAAGTGCCCAACATTGTAAGTTAAATATATTAATTAGTTTGAACAAATAATAAAAGACCATCTAGAATAATTGATAAAATAGCAAGTTGGGTAATGAATCAAGATAGATTTTGATTTAAATTGGATATAAATATCTTTTGCCAACTGTTTCTTGAATTAAAAAATATTATAATACTAATAATAATAATAATAATAATAATAATAATAATAATAATAATAATTTCAAAAGCTCTGAAATTCAATCGATAATCTAAAAATTAAACAAATTAAAATAGATTGATTTCATATTTGAAGCCGAGAAACTAAGATAAAGATTTTGTCAATAAATAATAATAATAATAATAATAATAATAATAATAATAATAATAATAATAATAATAATAATAATAATAATAATAATAATAGTAATAATAATAATGATAAAATAGTAAGTAATAAGACTTTAATAAATTAGCTAGGGGTGATCGAGTTGGTTCCCTTTGGGTAGGCATTTACATAAACCAAGCCGATATTTTTTCAGTTTTCAGAAGTTAGGAACCGTTCCGTTTTTTGGATTTTTAGGATTTCGGTTAAATATTAAAAAAAGTAGCCTCAATCTTATTCACTTTTTGACAAAAATGAACAAATTTCCTAAAGTTTTAAAAAAAATTGCTAGAAACATATTGCCATCTTCATAGAAAAGTCTAATTTTTATTGGTATATAAATGTTTAGTTTCAGTTTTTCGGATTTTAAAGTAAAACCAAAACCGAACCAAGTATTTCGGTTTCAATAATTTTGCATTGTTTTGGATTTTTCGGTAAGGTTACTTCAAATGTTTATTTTTTTATTCGGTTAGGGGTAAACTTGAGAAGAAGAAAAAAAATAAGCATATACATTTGGTTAAGTTATGTAGCATTTTCTTCCTTTAAGTCCTACAATATTACTAAAGCACGTAGAAACCATAAAACGAAGATCAAGAAAAAACGGGTGTAGCCAAATAACAATCACATCTGCAGTTTAAAGTAAATAAATAATAAGTTCTTGACATTAGTTAAACAAACACTTAAACATGCTTAATGAGAGTAATACCATAATGGGTTACCCTCTCAAGTCTCAATATCCTCGCATGAGGGCGGAAACAAAGTCGTGAACATGGAGGCAAAACGGACAATATTATCTTACACATATACCGCTAAAAAACAAATTATATAAATAACATGTACTTCAATTCTTTATTTGAATCTTCAAAAAAGGACAAGTATGCAAGGTCGTTTTAAGTTTATTTACCAAGTTAACCAATCATGTAAACTACGAAGACAATGCATTCTCTAACTTAACCCGAAAGTTAGTGTTTTAATGTGTATATATATGTGTGCAAATACATAAACATGGAAGTACTAAATCTTGATTACTGTTTACAAGTTATCATGTCTTGTCAGTTAAATACATCAACGGTGAGTTTTTTGTTTAGTTTTCTTTCACTTTGAAAGTTTCTTAATTAGTTTTGCTGGGGTACCGTTTCCGCATTAACAAAAAAAAAGTTTCTTAACTTGTAAACATACTCTTTAATATAACTTTTTGCAAAAAATAATAAGGCAATTTAGGTAAATCATTTGGCATCATGTGTTATTTTTGGTAATAGTAAACTTATGCAATATATTCATGCAGGTTCAGTTGGTCACAATAGTTTTGTCCTTGGTAGCATGTATGTTCTCCACAGCTTTGGGTTCAACTAGTCTTTCTAAGGTCAGTCTTGTGTCAACGGCCATTTTCGATGTGACGAAATATGGAGCTAAAGGAAATGGAATTACCGACGACTCCCCGGTAATCAAACTTATCTATATATCTATTTGGTTGCGGTATATATGTTGGAGTTGTGATATTAATTGTACATGTTTATGTGGAAATAAGTCAAAAGATGTATTTGAGAATGGTTTTTGATGATAAAAATGGTTTACTCGAGAACAAGTAAAATGACGTACAATACAAATATGCAGGCGTTTATGAAGGCATGGAACGCGGCTTGTCAAGCACAGCCATATAGTAAGAGTATAATAGTCATACCGGCAAAGAAAACGTTCTTGTTACACCCAATTACTTTCGGTGGCCCATGCAAGCCCGCTCGCATCTTCGTCCAGGTATACATATCACAACAATACATAGGTTGCGTTGATCCAATGATCCGTCAATATACTTTATATAATAGTAACTGATAATAATATTTGAGCCAAACCTTTTATAAGTTGCCTCATTAGCGGAGTTTTAATCCATTTGATTTGATGAAAATAAATTATCAAAAAATAGGTGTCTGGAAACATCGTTGCTCCAACGAAAAAAACCGATTGGTTTGGTCATCCCACGGATAGATGGCTACAATTTTGGCAGGTAAATGGTCTTACAGTGAGTGGGAGTGGACGAATAGATGGTCGAGGTCCTATTTGGTGGAAAAATGCGTGCATAGGAGCAGTAAGTAATCGTCTACATTGTTCATAATTAAGATCACTCTAAAGTAGCTTATGTTGTATTTACATATCGATTCATTGAATTGCAGGGTCAGAATTGTCATGCACCAGTGGTAAGTTTTCTCATTTCCAAAGTGAACAACTCATATCAAATTTAACCTTAACTCTAAAGAGATCATAATATCCCTTAATGAACCAGGCATTAATGTTTAAAAGATGCAACGGCTTGCGACTCAATGGTTTAACACACGTGGACAGTCCACGTGTGCATCTCACGTTCACTTCTTGTAATGGTGCTATTGTGTCTAATCTCCGTATCATTGCCCCTGAAACAAGCCCAAATACGGATGGTATTAATATAGCTAACTGCAAAAATGTCCATATACGCGATTCAGTAATTGGAACAGGAGACGATTGTATTGCCATTAGTGGAGGTTCATCCAATATCAAAATCAGCGGTATCATGTGCGGTCCAGGCCATGGAATCAGGTATAAATTTGTACATATCTTAGAACAAGTAAATATATATTTTGGGTGGAAATCATTGATTTTATTGCATTATGAGACATCTTAACAATTTGTAACTTTTTTTTTAGCATTGGAGCATTAGGGGACTCAGGAGTTGATGTCGTAGAAAATATAGACGTTCGTAATTGTACCATGAGGAAAACCCTGGCTGGAGTAAGGATCAAATCATGGCAGGTAATCTTTGGGGGGTTTCCCATTCAATGAATTAAATTGAAACACAACGTAAGTTCTTTCGAAAAACAGTTATGTGACGAGTGTTTGACATTGCATTTTCATTGTGATTACATGATATGAAATAATCAAAATTAGATAATCAGTTGTTTCAAAACAAAACAGGTTGCTGAATATTGATAATCAGAATCAGATAATTAGATAATCACCGACAAGCCTAACTCATATGTTTTTTCGACAGGGAGGAAGTGGTTATGCTAAGAAGATCTCATTTAAGGCCATCAAGCTTGATGCAGTTTATAACCCTATCATAATCGACCAGTACTACTGTCCCACCCAAACGAACTGCAAAACATCTGTAAGATACAATTTAGGTTAATTCAAGCTCTTTTTTGCATAAGTTATCGAATATTGCAAGTTGTTTCAGACCCTTGGTTAACTTATTGACACTTTTATTTGTATTGGATACATTAACGCACAGCCTTTGGCCATCAAGTTAAGCGATATAACATTCAGTGGAATCGCGGGGACATCAATGATGGACAATGTGATAAATCTAAGTTGCAGTCAAACTGTGCCGTGCACCAATATTGTAATGGATAGCGTGTATATCACGTCATTAGTTCCAGGAAGAAAGGCTTTCGCCAAATGTGTTAACGCCCATGGAAGAGCAAGTCATGTTAAACCTTCTTTAAATTGCCTTAAACCTTAGATCAACATTTATAATGCTCAAAGTGATGTCATTCATTTCTTATACCGCGGACAGTTATTTCATTTCGCGCATTGTATCTTATATTTTTATGGTACTTTAAAAATGTTAATGTTTGTAATAAAATTTGAGCTCCTTGATTTGTTTACTATTACTTATATTTGAATCTGTGTTGCTCAGAATATAATTATACATATATTTATATTAGAAATTTTCCGTATGTAACAAAATAGGATTAATTTCCCCCCGGGTAAATGACTTATCATGAGTCTGTAAATGTCTTCGACAATAATGACGACGTCACTCAACTTTGATAAGAGTTTATCCAATTTTCAAACCGCCATCAATACAACTAGTAGGGACACATAGGTGTAACTTGATATTACGTTATTGATGTACATGTTACTCCAAAAAGTATAAAGTTTGTAGAAGGCTAAACGAACATATTCTTACATACACGAAAAAGGGGAAACGGCATACATCGAATTTTTTCCTCCTTAAATTATGGGGGTTTGGCTTTTAATGTGAAGATTAGTTAATCGCAAAGCAATGGTTACTTTAAATTGGAACCAAAGGTTAGTTTAATTTAGTAGATATTTTTTTTTTTGTTTTTTCATATTATGAAAGTCCAAATAATCCCATTTAGACTGGAGAGGTCTATTTGACCTTTGCAATGGCTTGCTTTTAGTACACTTTAAATGATACATTATTTAACCATTTTACAACACACATTCTGCCACATAATTCGTACAAATGTAACTTCCATCTTTTAAGCAAAAAAAAAATGTATTATATATTTTTAGCAACATTATATGATCATATCTAATGGCATTTCATTTCCATCTCGAGCTTGTCATTTCATTTGGAGAAGTTGATTGCGAGATAGCTCGTTTTTCTAGATGTTCATCAAACTTATGCCTCAAATATTTACTACCTTGATATCAAGGGCGGAGCTTCAGCAAGACCCAGAAGGTGCTTGCCCCCTTAGCTTAGTGTAAAAAAAAAAAATTCATGTGTAAGAAAAAAATATTTGGACTTTGGTCTCCCAACCTTAAAGTCTAATAAAATATTATTGTTTCGGCCCTCCTAAGAAAAAGTTTCAAGTTCTACCACTGCTTGATATGATCATAGGGTTTTTTTTATCGTCTTACCAAGTTGATTTTATACTTCATTTAAAAAAGGTTTGAATCCTTAAAAGGTTTTTTTTATTTAAATCTCAACATATAAGTAATGATGTACCTAGTTAAGACTTCAATAAATAAATAAATAACTCCTAATTAAAGGCGTAAAACTGTATCCTAGCAATATGGTTACATAGGAGAAATCACCATAGGGATAAACTTCTAAGATTTCGTACATAACTAGAATAAGTGCCTGCGGATTTACCAAGCGAACTCTCAAGTATTGTATAGGGTCAAGAAAACGGAACATGTTTCCAATTTTAAGATCAATGCGACAGGTTCATTATATCAAAAACGTTTTTGTACAAACTAACATCATAAGTTTGTCTACGCGATTTGCATCTAAAAATTTATTGGTCGAGTAGACATGAGAAAGTCTACCGCAATCTTACGGGACAAGACAACACATGACAACTCAAATAAGTACATGACCTCAAATTTGACCATAATATAAGAGGATCCTAATCTTATTCGGATACATTTTGCCAACTAAAGAATCTCATATTTGACCTTTATAAGTACATTCGTATAAAGCTTAGAAATAGAAACAACAAAATGTATGTAAAGTTAAGATAGAGATTCAAAATAGATTGAATAAATTGCTTGGTTGGCATGTATGTTTTCAAAAAATGGAAATACTCTATAAGAACTTTGGAATCCTTCAAATTCATCAACGAAACGAACGAATTGGGTGTAGACAACCTTTTGCCTCTTACGGAACTTGAACCGCATGTGTCTTATTTCCTTGTAGTAAGAAACGATTCAAATAAAACCAAACAACAAAAGAAAAACGAAAATGTAAAATTTGGTAGCAAATATGTTTAAATGAGTATAACACAACCTTTGCGTAACTTAACTTCTTTATTTGAACAAACTCTCTTGTTTTACATATCTGTAAAAAGGTTGTTCTTAAATCTTACCCGTAAACGTTTAGTAACAAATGAGTAATCATTCGGTTGCTTTACTTCATAAGGTTGTATAACATATTATTCAACCTCCTAAAAAACACTCCTAACTAACTTAACATAGAGTATATGTTTTTAACTTTTTATCACACACATGAAAATGACAGTACGGACATATTACTCAGAATAAATTGTTGGTTACATATGAAAGTCTTGGCAGAATGGTGAGTCTGCTTTCATTTTCAAAGTCCCTTTGTAGATTCTTGAGTTGATATATAAAACAGAAAATAAACCGGTTTTGGAACAGGGACTGTTTTGTCTTTTTGTACTAAGGTAATGTGACAATTTAGTCAGACAGCATGGTAAAACATATGACAGTAACTCTCACAAGATTAAGTACTCAAATAAGGTTTTGGTAATAGTAAACTTATGCATTATATTCATGCAGGTTCCTTTACTCATACTGGTTTTCGTCTTTCTAATATGCATGCTCTCTTCTGCTTTGAGTTCTACTGGTTCTACCATGTCAACCATTGTTTTCGATGTGGTGAAATATGGCGCTATAGGGGATGGGAAAACCGATGACTCGAAGGTAATCAAACAGTCAAACTCTCATTATATATGGTTGTGGATTGTATGTATATGTATATTCGACTTGCTCTCTTTACATAATGTATGATGCAAATATACAGGCTTTTATGATGGCATGGAAGGCGGCATGCCAATCACAACCAAATGATAAAAGTATATTAACCATACCAGCAGGTAAGACGTATTTGTTGAAGCCTATTTCTTTCAGCGGTCCTTGTAAGCCATCCCGAATCTTCGTCCAGGTATATATACATATATCCTGTAACAATCATATGTTTACATTCTCCATAAATAAATTATTTATAAATTTCGACATTTACGGATAGAAAATTTCTAGGTTTCCACAAGTGTTTATATAAAAAAGGGTGTACTTTTTTCAAGAAAGCTTTGCTAAAAAGACTAAAATTACAGAATGATCATGTGACAATATTTAAACAATGAGACACATAATAGTCACATGATCTCAACATTATCTACATAATTATATCTTTAAAAGTAACAGTCAAAACAGGTGTCGGGAAACATTGTTGGTCCGACCAAGAAAACCGATTGGATTGGTTATCATACGGACAAATGGATCGATTTTACGATGGTGAATGGTCTTACAGTGAGTGGGAGTGGGACGATAGATGGTCAAGGCCCTATTTGGTGGCAAAATGCATGCATTGATGCAGTAAGTTATTATGTTTAATGTTCATAATTTACAAGTTACCTCATTTCTTTGTTTTTGTAGTGTGAATGAACTCTTACATGTCAACACTTTCAATTTCAGGGTACCAAATGTCATGCGCCAGTCGTAAGTAACCGTTATCCTTGTACAATGAGCTACGAAATTCACCTCTACTGTTCAACAAATCAGTTTTTTATGGTTTTAAATTTTGACCCTTTGAGCAGGCATTACAGTTTAAAAGATGCAACGGTTTGCGACTCAATGGTTTAACACACGTAAACAGCCCACGAGTCCATATTACTATAACTACTTGTAATGATGTTATCGTATCGAATATAAATGTCACTGCCCCAGAAACAAGCCCAAATACCGATGGCATTGATGTGTCAGGCTCCACCCATGTCAATATACGTGACTCTATTATTGGAACGGGTATTATTTTTTTTCATCTTCCCAAATTTGTCAAAACGAATCTTATTTCACATATTTGGTCATCTAAATAGAAGTGACAACTTCAACCTATTTACTAGTTAACAGGTTAATTTGAGTTGGGTTTAATTTCAAATGGGAGGTCAATAAAAAATCTTGGCTAACAGGAGTCTATTAAATTTTAATCAATAAATAAGATTATTTTTGTAATCTTAATTAACACGTTAACCAGTTATATAAAAGAATGGACAAAAAATTGTTTGTGGTCGACCCAACCCGGCAACCCCACCAAGACTGTTCTAACCTATACTAATTGTCCTAGTGGCGAACTTGAAACTAGATAAACTCCCAGACTCCTAGTGAGAGGACATTTTACCAGCTCAAAATGAGTCCTTTAACCAAAACAAATGACCAATTTGACGATTTCAACACCAACCTGTTTTGACCCGTTAACCAGCCCTCAAGACTAACCTATAGTTCCACCTCTAATCTTAACCTACTTTTTTTATCATCTTGCATATCCGTAGGAGACGATTGTATTGCTATTAGTGGAGGTTCCTCTAATATTAGAATCAGTGGTATCATGTGCGGGCCAGGGCATGGGATCAGGTATCGATTTAGAAGAAATTTTAGAATTTGAAATATAAGTAAAAATATTTTCTGGGAAAAATTCATTAATTCATTCTCTCACAAAGCATGCTTGTGATCCCTATAAATAAATGTACCTTTTCTTGTAGCATCGGAGCCTTAGGACACGGGGGAGCTGATGTGGTGGAAAATGTAGATGTGCGCAACTGTACCATGAGAAAAACGTTAACTGGAGTAAGAATCAAATCTTGGCAGGTAATCTGTTACTTTTACGTAAACTTTTATCAAGAAAAAAGTTGATATATGGCTGCTTTCTTTTAGCAGGGAGGAAGTGGTCATGCAAGAAAGATCTCATTCGCAGGCATAAAGTTCGAAGCAGTTAATAACCCTATCATAATCGACCAATACTACTGTCCCACTCATAAAGATTGCTTAATCTCTGTAAGCATGCTAAATTGACATCTAACACACACACACACACAAAATACACGTTAGAGGTGGATAGGTGACAATTTTGACCCATTTAGTTATGGATAGGTTGATTCAAGTAATAAAATCAAGAAATCAATAGCTAAAAATGATTTTGGTCAAACAGGTAAAAAGGTCTCCAAGTGTTTTTTATATATAAAGCCTTCTAAACTATTTTATTCAAAATATTAGAAAGTGTTTCGCGTCAACTCAGACTGACTCTTTTGACCCGACCCGCCAATTTCGTCACCTTTACTACAAGTGCTGGCAATTTTGATAAAGATAATGCTATAGATTTAAGCTCATTTTTTGCATAAGATATCTAAAGAAAGTTGTTTCCAACCCTTATCTAAATAATTGGCACTTTTCTTTGTGGGATTCTTGAATACCAAGACATCAGCTGTCAAATTGAGTGACATAACATACAGAGGAATCTCGGGGACATCGAACACGGGCAATGTAATAAACCTAAGTTGCAGTAAAAGTGTTGCATGCACAAACATAGTGATAGATAGCGTTTATATCACGTCAGCAATTCCAGGAAGAACGGTTTTTGGCAGTTGTATCAATGCCCACGGAAGAGCTAGTCATGTTAAACCTTCTTTATGTTGCCTACAACCTTAGACCAACATTTATAAGTCTCAAGGTAAGGCCATTTGTTATACCCCTAATATGTCATTTTAATGTTTATTTTTTAACCGTCTGTAATAAGATATAATCTCCTTCCATTCAGCAAATTTTTATTCGAGTTTTTCTCATTTATACGTCTTTAGATACCTAACTTATTATAATATTATAGAAGGATGCATGGTAGCAAACTTTGGCACTAGCAACTGAGGACGAAAACAATGACTTCGAAAAGCCTAGGTCGTTCATGTACCTTCACAAAATTAGTAAAGAGTAATACAAACTTTTAATACCTTATATTTCACAGGACTCTGTACGGCCAAATACAGCATAACGGTTATCCGCAACGTTTTCATACACAAAATCCCTTAAGAATCTGCAGCAAGAAACAGCCTCTAGTTAAAAAAATAAATGGTTCATCAAATTATTTCCATGGTAGAAGACACCGTAGTAGATCACCAAGGAAAAGGCCTCACAAAGGTACGAACTGAAGAAAGAATGCTAGTTGGGGAAAAGGCAAGTCTATGTACTCCATAATCTTCAATACGGCCTCTGACTTAATATATGACCTGAAATGCACCAGAGTCGTCATTTATTGGTCGTAGATAGAGATGGCAATATGGGTGGGTTGGGCATGTTAGGTAACGGGTTAAAACGGGTTCATGTTGAAACAATACATCTTTAGTACGGGTCAAATCAGGTCGGATGTGTTGACATATAAACACTTTTTGTCCATTTTTTTAATAAATAATAAATTTGTTGATTATATATACGAAAAAATACATTTGCACAAAGACAGTCTAGATCTTTGGATGTATCGATACAGAAGGTTTTATGCTTTATAAAAGACTTTGAACAAATTTCAACAAGTTCGATCCATTCCCCTTTAAGCTAACTTCTTAACTGGACCCAGTTGAAATCAACTCAGCCTAAACCGACCTGTGCAGAAATAAATAGGTAGAAACAGCAACCTCTAGTCAAGTTTGATGTCAAAATGACTTGATGTGGTAAATATTTTACCTTGAGAAATTCTACAACAGGCATCAAGTTTCTATTTACATGAACATAAAGATGAGGTATTCACTCAGCATAATCTCAATTTCCGTCTAGCTACAGTAACAACAGGATCCGTATATAAATATACCTATTCTTCTCTACAAGTACAACACTTGAAATATCATCAGGAGCTCTTCCTGACCTCCGAAGTAAATTCTTGCCCGCGTCACTTTGTAGGGCTTCAAACCTTATTTTCCTGAACATGATGCCAAATATTGTACCATAACTGAACTGATTAAGACTTAACAAATCATCACTAGAAAAACGTTCTTTCTACTAGTTGAATGACTTCACAGAAGAAACTTAGCATACCGCATAAATAGGTTCTCATGCAGCATAGAAACAAAAAAATATGCAACAGCTCCAACGTGGCAACATTTTCTAGGTCAAACATCTAAAGGTATTATTTGTGCATCTAACAAATTACCACTATGTTGCAACAAGTTTTTCCCCCAAACAAGAGTTTTTCTACAAGATAAGAATGCAGCTTTTACTTGTGCATCGAATATTTTACCGATATGTTGCAAAATAAAATATGTACATATTATGACACCAAGGGTTCTGCAATTCTACATAACTAGAAATATCGTGAATCGTAATGTGCTCATATGTGTGAGTGAAAAAGATATATGCATATAAACCAAGCACAGAAAAGAAAGAGCTATCATCACAGTTCACACAACAAGATATTAAAAAATCGGAAGTGGACTCTAATACCAATATGAATGTAGTATATCAAGAACGGTGTATCAACTAGCAAAACACATAAAGGAGTATTGGTCTCTATAACTCAAATAAAAATAAATAAATAAATTAATAAGGATCATATGAAAAGAGAGAAGTGCAGTTAAACACGTCAAATTAAGCAGAAAGCAGCAAAATATAGGCGGACATGAAGAGAAGAGAAACCTTTGCCGGTCATTATCACGTACAAACTTCACACCTCCATTACATAAGTTGCACACACCTATCAAAATTGAACAACTTATTTCACTCAGTCAAATCCACACTCCACTTATACATATAACAACGTTTCATACGCTAATCGTTAGACATATAAATAACTTTTCTTATAGATATTTTCGATATTTCAAATCGAAAAAACACGCATCGTTTCGTTTTCCACCTAATCCTACTTATAATTAACTACAGTAACATTCATAAACTGTTTAAATTACATCAAACAGCTAACCAATATTCAATTAAACTAATTAATTAAAAACATAAAATAGCGATATATATAGGTTTTGTAATTACTAATTACCATCAAATAGCATGATAGGTCTAGTATCTTGTTCGAAGAAGCTTGATGTCGCTTCCGTCCAATCCGTCGCATCGTCAACACGCGGCGGCGAAGATAAGTTGGCCGGAATCGCAGATCGGCGGCGAGTGGGGGATCTGACGTGGAGGAGTGATGGTAAAGCGCTAAGGTGCGCGTGGCTAGTGGCGAGAGTGTGAATTGCAGCCATATGTGAATTATGGCTCGTAATCGTTACTTTGTTTTCTTCCAATTTTAAAAATGACATTGTTTATGGGGACTTAAGTAGTCCACGTGGACCTGTTAATTTTTTGTTTTACCATATTTATCACAATTAAAGATATCAGTTTAATTTTAAAGCAATATTGTTTAAGTTACTGAACAAAGAAATAATCTCATATTCTAACTGAACTTGCAACAACAAACTATTGCAGTCGAAAGTAGAATGTTCAAACTTCCTTGTCCGACCCGTTCGGGTAAAGTTTCACACATTTAACCTATTACATTGTATGTTTAAAGTTTAGTTGTTCTGTTAAAGTTTTAGTGAGTAGTACAATTGGGTGCTATAGAAATAAAAGTCATTAGCAAAAGAAACCAAATAAATTAGTAATATCACTCAAACATACAAAGTAAAAAACCACGAACCGTAAAAGCCATAAGTATTTTCATAAAGAAACTTCAATCCAAAAATGAAAAAAACAAAATCACCAAAAACTTTATCCTTAAAAATTAAACCAAATCACACCACTCGAAAGACTAAACGTCACTTGAAAACAATATCCTTAAAGATAAAACCAAATCACACTACTCGGACAAAACATCACTTGAAAAATCAGGATATGCATTTAGATCAATTAAGTTATTTTTCGTGATGCATATACCTAATCTCTTCGTTCATCCTGTTTGTTCCATTGCTACCATAACTTGAATGATTACGTGTTATTGATGATTCCACAAGCTCAAATTTGGAAGGATCTCATGCGGTAGAGGTTATCTCGTGTTATCGTTTTGATATTGGAGGTCTTCCCTTTGGTCGTTTAACCATCGACTCAAAGAATGTATCAGATTCGTTCAGAAGTTTAGTAATCATTGAAGTCGCAAATTCTTTCTTACTAATTGGCCAAGCTTGATGCTTTGCAGACAACTCATTAAGCAACTTATCAAATTGGTTGACGCCATCATTTTACGAATCATCTTCCACGTTCAAAGTTAATGTATTAATCCGTCATTATGGATTAATAAGATCCAACAAAAGTGAAATTTCTTGCAAAGATTTTGTAATCCATACCACTTTGTAAAGTTTGATGGTGTGGATCCCATTTTATTTTTATATTCATTGCTAATGTATTTTATTTATTTTTGATGTCATTGTTATGTAGTAGTATTATATTCAACTATTCTTAAATATATAAATCAAACAGAAGTTAGTTTTATGATATAAAGTTCATTTACCTAATACATAATTAGAAGTTGCATATAACAGATAAAAAAAAGTTATAAATTTAAAAATATATTATAATGTAGGAGTATAAATAGTAAACATAGATCAAAATTCGAAAGTATGAAAATTTGAAAAAATGTTTATATACAACTTTACCATATTAGCTAATAAAAGTAAGGAAGATTTACATCTACGTCCTTACAAAATTTCAATATTACGTCAATATCCTTGTAAAAATCAAAATTACGTCAATATCCTTATAAAAAATCAAAATTACGTTGAAAATGGGAGATAGGGCCTATCACAGTATCTATGCATCCGGTCCATGACCATGGATCTGTGGTATGGATGGAATGCCAAGTCAGCATTTTGTAATGCACCATTTTTTCTATGCAATGACACGTAATATTCTATGATACTTCTATTAAAGATGCCCTTATAAAAGGTTTAAATAAAATAGTTAGAGCATCCGGCGTTGTTAAATTATGGTTTGTTGTGGCTTCGAAAACGAGACTTAGTTTCTCGTTATTACTCTGCCTCCATTTGTTGTAGAGACTCATTCTCATCATAATTTTTACCATAAAGAATTGTTTTGGTATTTTATTTATTTATTTATTTATTTTTTTGTTTCTAACGGCCAAATAAAATTTTTAAAAACCCCAACTGCTATAAAAAATGCCGTTAGCATTTTTTATTTTTTATTTACCCACAATTTCACCTAAAATTACGTCCTCATTTTAACCAAAAAATCACACCATTTCTCAATCTCATTCTATCTTTATATCTATAATCTCAATCTCATACATTTTTCAATCGTAAAAATGTCTTAGCAAAAAGGTGGCATGGTCAACGTCCGAGTTGCGTAATAGTAATTGTCAAAGTAAACAAACACTAGTTGTAAGAAGAAGTTCAATCTAATATAGATAGAGACCCTGATCCGATGATGGTAGAAAAAAGGCAATTTGTCTTACGTTTAGTTTCTGACGGTTCAACTGAAAGATCTGTCCAACTGAAAATTCTGACACTTTGAGGGGCAGAAATCACTTTGAATCGGCTTGAGATTCGGTTAAAGGCAGTTGTTTCAGTTGAACCGTCAGAAACTAAACGTAAGACAAGTTGCCATTTTTTTCTACCATCATCGGATCAGGGTCTCTATCTATATTAGATTGAACTTCTTCTTGCAACTAGTGTTTGTTTACTTTGAAAATTAGTAATAGGCAACTCGGACGTGGACCATGCCACCTTTTTTGCACACCTCCTCTGGCGTCGAAGACATTTTTATGATTGAAAAATGTATGAGATTGAACAATACAAATTTTTAAAACTAAAAAGTAAACAGTTTTTAGTTTTAATAAAATCTTATATTTATCTTATTTAAATGTTTAAAAAAAAAAAAAAAAACTGGGGGTTCCACATCTCCCACAATCACCCACAATCATCATTATCACACCACAAAAAAAACTCAGAATCGTGATTCTCAATGTCACGTCAGCAAAAGTATCCCAGAATCACGATTATCATACCGTGTGCTCTGAGAAAAATTGTTTTTTTTTTTTGAACGTTCGGTTTGGTCAGAGCCTGTTCAACCCTTAATACGGGCAGGATGCCATCACGGTGGTTCACAGGGAAAACCCCCACCATTTGGGGTAAAACCTGTGCCCCCTTGGGTTTGAACCTGGGTTCCAACCTTCATCGAGAGACTGGGAATGTCACTGGTAGTTGCCGGGGTTCGAACACAGAACCTCCCAAATGGAAGGTCTGTGTCTTACCAACCAAGCAAGGCTACAAGGACGAGAAAAATTGTTATATTATTAATTTTGTCTATATATTAAAAGATATCAGTTACATTTTAATTATCTATAATTTTGAAAAAAAAAAAAAAAAAAAAAAAATTAGACAAATGAAAATAGAAAAGTAAACACACAGAGAGTAGTATTTTCCTTCGCTACATCAATTAAGGGAAGAATGTCCCACTATTGACCCAACCCCTACTTTGTAAAACACATATGCTCAAGCAACAGATTTGTAGAAAGAGTATACCTGGTGCGGTGTTGGCAACTTCGGTCTATGTCAAACAAGCAAGGCTTGACCTTCCCAAATCCGGTCTTTGGTTATAGATAATTGTATGCATACAAGTAGTATAAGGGAGTATAATTGGTTGATGGGTGGTTCTATAGAACAAAGTTGGTATCTATCGCCGGTCTTTGACAACTCTGTTATACATGGAAGCATAACCAAAGCCTAATTAAAGTGGGTCAAAAAGCCGGTGTGCTAGTGTTTGTAATGGCACAGTGGTTTGACATAGTCCGACACTAGCAGTAAAAAAAATTGTATATCAGTTCATTAGCAGGCAAAACAAAGGCTTCATTTTGTTTATAACAATAAAAGTAGCCTCAAGTTGACATCATCATCTACTAAATATGTCTTTGTTTCTAGCACAACATTATAATACGGAAAATGATAGATCCTTCTACCAATTCTTCTAATTATTCTTATAAAACTATAAAATGATGACACGTGTAATCCACCAATTCTATTTCTTTATCTCATCCATTTATTATTACATTTGTCAACACCACATTTTTAAAATAAATTTTAGGCTAAACATTCAGAAGAATACATCATTTCTCTTATAATACGTGTCTTAGTTGTTCCTTCTTATCTACTAACTATTGAAGGTAAGGTTAAAATGTAATTTACCTTACTCCATCCCAATTCTATTGTTCTCCTTTATACTTTTATTTGTTCCAAACACGATGTTTATTTCTACCCCGATAAATGCGAGTATAAATATTAACATTTTCGGTAGTAACTTAAACTTATAGTAAAGTAAATTATCATCAAATGAGACTATTTGGTGGAATGAGTAGGGCGGAAGCGTGAGTATTGCCATACGCAAAAACAATATCCCCATTGGAATTTGACTTTAAGAAAGCATGCATCATGTTGGCGGTTAAAAGATTTTATTCGAAAACGGAAACTTCTTATCGAATTAAAGAGTTGACTGAAGCTTCACTCTTCCATTTATATCATCAAGTCTTTAAACCCCAAACCATAATTTTCTACATTAAAAATGAAAGAAAATGGTGGAAATCCTCTGAATCTCAAGTCTCTTAATCATGTCTCGGTATTGTGCCATTCTGTATCGGAATCGATTGATTTTTATACAAAAATTCTTGGTTTTGTGCAAATTAAGAGACCCGAGTATCTTGATTTTGATGGTGCTTGGTATTAAATGAGACTTTTTTTGTGATTTGTGAAATGCTAATTTTGATACTCTGTTTTTTATTAATTGGTTGGTGTTTTATAGGCTTTATAGCTATGGAATTGGGGTGCATTTGCTTCAATCCGAAGACCCACATAAAAAGATTAAGAAAACAGAAATTAATCCTAAGGATAACCATATTTCATTTCAGGTGAGCTCAAGTTTACCTGTTTATTTTGAATATCTTTTCGAAAATTCGTTACACTAGGAAATGTGGATAAGGTGTTTGTTTGGGCTTATATAAGAACATTATGATTTATTGACATTTCAGCTTATGTTTTATAAGTCCGGATTTTTCGGCTTATGTAACCATTTATGGGCTTATTACTGTTTATTATGTCATAATACACAGTAATAAACCCATAAACCGTTATATAAGCCGAAAAATCCGGACTTATAAAACATAAGCCGAAATATCAATAAGCCATAAGCCGCTTATATAAGCCCAAACAAACATCCCCTTAAAAGAGAAATCTCTATGTATTTATTTACACGTTTGTGTCACATTCTTTTCTAGTAAGTAAATATTATTAAAAGAGTTATGTTTAAAGAAATACCGCTTTTACTTTAAACTAGCAGGGACTCGTATGCTTCGCACGAGTTCGGGGTTTTATGTTCCAGCCTGCACTTTAACCATTAAACAATGTAAATTTACATTCGCAAGCCAAAAAAAAGGCATCGTTTTCGTGAGATTATTTGATTCGCAAACTATATTTTTTATTTCATATTAATCTAAAAAAAAAAAAAAAAATGAAAGCCCAAGATGAAGAAAGCCCAACACTCAACACCTAAGCAAGCCCAACAAACTAAGCCCAACAAACTAAGCCCAACAAAGCAATAGGAAAAAAAAAAAAAAAAATTAGCTAACGGGATTCGAACCGCGGTCTCCCCAATGGGCAGGCCACGCTTACCACTCCAGCAACCAACTCTTTTGTAATAAAAACAATAACAATTGTATTTAAACACAAAAATTTCATTATAATAATATAAAAGGCACACAATCCTATGTATTGAATAGTTTTAATTAGAGGATGAATAAGCTTTTGCGGTTTTAGAGAGTTTTAAATGCCGATAAGCTCATTTTTAATCTCTCATGATCTTATCAACTTTATCTTATGATTATTTCAAGTTGCAAGTTCACAAGCCCATCAAAATGGAGGTTATTTGCTTTATTTCAATATGTCAATAATTCCATCAAATAAGTTAATCTATACAATTTATTTTAACTTATTTATAGAATTTATGAGTTTATAAAATTTTGATTTATCATACATAAATCTATTTATATATATTATTTTTTGACTTATGTGCTTATTATTTTTTTTTATCATTATGTTATGATAATAGATAATAAGCTCATACGACACATAATAAACTGAAAAAATAGATTTGTAAAAGATAAGCCGAAATCATATAAACTAATAACACCTATAAATAAGCTCAAACAACCACCCAATAATCGCTAAACTATGTAGGTTTCAAGCGGTCTACGGAAATGCTTATTTACCTAAAAATAGCATATAATAACAAGCCATCTAAGACACTCTAATCTACTTATATAAGTTTAGAAAACGTAATAGACTGATACAAAGTTTAGAAACAATCCCAAATATTCTTAGTCCCTTCAATTTGTTTTAAAAATTTTTTTTACGTAAAAGGTTTGTTTTTATTAAATATTTAATAATTTATTAATTTGTGTATTTTTGCCCTTTTGATGTTAAAACTTAAACTTATTTATTAAACGTATACGTATGACTTTTTTATATTTGCATCCAACGCGACTCGATTTTTGATTTATAATAACTTGACATGGACTATCTTAAAATATCTCATAGCGAATAACAATTAACCTATAATGTGTGAAATGTGGGTTCAGTGTGAGAACATGGGAGCAGTGGAGAAGACGTTACAAGATATGGGAATTGTGTATAAGAGACAAAGGGTTGAAGAAGGTGGAATATACGTTGATCAGTTATTTTTCCATGACCCGGATGGTATCATGATCGAAATCTGCAACTGCGATATTCTACCCGTGATACCAATCACTGGAGAGATGGTACGGTCGTGCTCCCGACTACATGTTCCGGGAGTAGAACCAGCAACAACCAAACTTTGTTCGGATGTGAAAAGCTAGCATAGTTAATTAACTTTATGTTTGTGGGTTTGATGTTGATGTCTAAACAAAGTTAAATTTCTATTCATCTTAAATTTATTTTAATTTATATATTTGGTAAAAATTGATAATAACAAGGGATTTACCTATACGTGTGTTGCGACTGGATTTAAAATTTCTAATACTATCGTATTTTTTAGTTTTCTCTTTTAGATCACAATCTTTTTATTCTAAAAATAATAATATTTGACTCACATTTGTTAGTTTTCACAATAACAATAATAATAATACTAATAATAATAATAAAACTTTAAAGAAAAATCATAAACATGATACTTGAAGAATGTTTAATAATAATAATAACTAGAGGTTTCCCGTGCGTTGCACGGGTTCGTTTTTTTGCGGTATTTCTGGAAATGGCAACGTGTTTCCCATAACCTCCGTCGCATGCAAGATGAGGCCATGTTTCGTGCCCGGGTATGGGCTGAGGGTGTTTTTTGGGGGTTTTTTAGGCTTCGTTTGGGCTTATTATTGTTGGGCTTCCACGTCTTTTTTATTTCTTACTTATCGTAACTTTTTTTTTACTTTAAATAATACGTTTACGACATTCCATCCCATCAGGTCCGGATCAAGTCATTGATCGAAGCGAGAAGAGGAGAGGATGTCGTTTATCCTACTCCGGATAAAAGGACTCGAGTTTTTGTTTTTTTACTTTTTTATCGAAATATAAATGTAGCTATTTGCTAAAACGATGCCGTTATTTATTATTAATCGATCGAAGCGAGAAGAGGAGAGGATGTCGTTTGACTCGAGTTTTTGTTTTTTTACTTTTTTATCGAAATATAAATGTAGCTATTTGCTAAAACGATGCCGTTATTTATTATTAATCGATCGAAGCGAGAAGAGGAGAGGATGTCGTTTGACTCGAGTTTTTGTTTTTTTACTTTTTTATCGAAATATAAATGTAGCTATTTGCTAAAACCAAATAAAATTCCGAGGGGTAGAAAGCGTAAAAGTATTATTTAAAGCTGAGGGGGGCAAAACGCAAAAACATATAAAGTGCAGACAGGAAAAGCTAAAAGTCGTTTAAAGTTTAGGGTGAAAAAGCGTTATATTTTTTAAAGTTGAGGGTGAAAAAGCGTTAAAGTTTTTAAAGTTGAGGGGGGGAAACCGCTAAGTCTTTAAAGTTTAGGGTGGGAAACCGCTAAGTTCTTAAAGTCTAGGGACTAAAATGCAAAATTCCAAAACATTAAAATATAATACTTTTCACACTTCCATAGGAAATCTTCTATTTTAATTAGGGGGATAATAATAATAATAATAATAAAATAATGAAGACATCTATTATTAATTAGAAAAAGACTATTATACCCGTTAATGTTCCTATTCACCAGAACTTTTATTTGCTGATTGAATTATAAGTTAATAAACAAAACTCGACTTGGTTTATTCTTATATCAAGATGTTGTCGAAATGATTCTAAGGAAAATGTGTAAAATGATATAAACATTATTTGTATATCATTCTTCAAATAAAATGTGTAACGACCCAAAATATATAAAGGACTAGATTTGTAATAACTCTTAACTCAAAAGGATTTGTTTTGTTTTGAAATAGTCATTTTGGATTAAATATGTAACTATGGCATAGTTAGAGGTTATATATGTAAATTTGTAATTAAATCTATTACTTAAGATTGAAGTAATGAAGAAAGTAGTTGAGATATGTATGAATATGTGCGTGTTCGTGAAGATAGAAAAAGAAAAAGAAATAAGTCGGTTAATTGTTACGACGGTGATTCGGTATTTATTTCTCGTCGGATAAATAAACGGAAAGCATATTTGTGCTCCTGGTGTCGAGGGGATCATTTCGGTACAAGCGAAAGTGAAAAAGGAGTTAGTTCATTTTGGGTCAAATCGATACTCATTTTGTATAATCGAGGTTTGTGTTTGAATTCGAATTTCGGACTTAGAGCTTGGAGTTAAAGTGAGATTGAGGTGAGTATTAAGTTTTAAAAACTCGAGCAAAAGATAAAAAATAGGTTTTATAAAGTGTTTTGTGAAAATGTAAACTGAGTTTTACAAAGAGTATTTGAGAGATGTAAATTTTGTTTTACAATGAGTATTCGAGAAGTGTAAACCGATTTTTTCCAAGAGTATTTGGGAAAATGTAAAATGAGATTTTACAAAGTGTTTGATATAGAGATCTTATAAATCATTTTATAAGAAGAGTCACAAGAGAAAGAGTTACGTCTGGGGTTGTCTCGAGGTAATTACATTTGTGTGTTTAGTAGTGTATTTTTACTTTACTAAATGTTGAGTTTATTGCATGCGTGTTTATTACAATAGAGTTATGTGTTGAGTTTATTGCATGTGTGTTTATTGCAATAGTGTTGAATGCTTATTTAGTATACTTTGGAGATCATTTTGCATGTGTGTTTATTATAAAAGAGTTATCTATTGTGTTTATATTGCATGTGAGTTTATTGCAATAGAGACCTATAATTGTGACCCTAGCATGTTATGCCTGGGTAGGAATGGGTAGAAGCTACTCATTTTATCAGTGATTGTGACCTAGTAGAGTTGAAACCAGGTAAGAGACTGGCTTGCCAAACAGAGACGTATTTCAATTCTAGACTCTTGGATACACCGAAGTATTGGGACATGTGTCTCGTACTGGAGTGACATATTTGACTGCGAGCGATTCCTGTCTACCGTAGAGTTTAAACAAATTTATGTCACGTTGGACTGAATAGAAGTGGATAGTGCCCGACCGAGACGCGGTGTCATGAGTCGTTTCTATTACTTCCTAAACGGCAAAGCAATCGTTGACTGACGGTTGTGGAGTCGGATCTGCGAAAGTAGCATACGAGTTATTATAATAAATAGGAGTCGCGACCTAGTTTATTATATTATTGTCGTATGGACGAGTAGCTAATAATGGGGATCTCTTCGATTGTGAGTTTATTTCTAAGGAACTTGAGGTTGAGACTAGAGACTGATACATACAGAGACTTGAGGATTAATGCATAGAGTTGATTATAGAGTTTAATCGAAAGTGTTACATGCATTTAATCATAATTATGTGTTATTATGAACTTTTCGGGCAGACAAGGGTTGGGAACTTGAGACGTGTTTAGTTATTATAAACCTGTTTTTATAATATTTATTACCCTAATTACTCGCCAGCTTTGCTGATACCTCTTTTTTTAAATGTGTCTTTTGCTCGTAGGCAGCCTAGCAGGAGTTGACTTGGTGAGCATGTGTTGTGGGGGTAGTTACCTTTCCTTTTGAGAATTGTATTCTACGCCACGTGTTGAGTAAAAATTTTATATATATAAAGTTTTAAAGTGAATATATTACGTAATTATAATGTAATATTTTGAAGGTATTTTTTGAGTAACTCGTGGTTTCTATTTAGAATCGCAATTGTGAAACTAAAAGATTTCATTAATTACATTTTGCGCATTTAACTCTGATCAAATAAAAAGTTTTTGAAAATCGAAAATTTTGAAAATCACAGCGTTACAAAATGGATCCCAGGTCGGGTAACTCAAAGTTGTCTCTCCATTATCTAGAAATATATGGTGGACATATTAAAATGTACATATGAAAGAAAAAAAAACAACATATATGGATGTGTTTGGTCGTGGATGCTTTTAAAAGGCTTTTAAAAAAGTTTAAAACCGTTTGGTTATCAATGATAAAATAAAGACACCGAATGAAAAGTTTTTTTACTTTATATAATTTGAAGTTTTGAAAAACAAAAGCTTTGAAATAGAAGTTTTCATAGTTTTATGATCCTAAAATCAAAAACGATCCTAGTTTATATAAGATTGGTACAGAGGTAATAGGATCGTAAGATCGTAGAATCATTAGCCAATTCGATCCTACCTTTTTCGTCTTTTTGTCAATTCTTTTCTAGATTAATATTTATGATATTTTATTTAAAATGTACTTTTGTATGTTTAATCACATATGTAAAATAAATATCATTCAAATTGTCGATAATAAATCTAACTAACTTTAAATCATTCAAAATTATCATATTAAAATAAATTATAAATAGTAATAATAAATTAAAAGATTAAGAGTAGTTAATTTTTTTATTTTGAATTCTACAATCTAAGACTAGTTATCATTTTAAATATTAGACGCATAAACTTGTATCTCATCCTGATATAATTTTTGAATAAATTTCGTATAATTGATACAACAAATAAATTTATATATGGATCATAATAATTTGGGTTATTTTAGTTGGATCTCACATTTTCTATCCGGTTTTACGATTCCGATCTTATACACACAAAAACGATCACAAGTAAGATATCGATTTTGACAACCTTACTTTTAGTCTTCAACTATATCTTATAGTTATAACTTGTAGCCTTATTTACATTACGCATACCCATAATATATCGTTGTATTGGCATAATTGACAATTTAAAATTCTATAAATAGAAATCACTTACCATATACTTATAATAAAAAATAATTAATTAAATATTATAATAAGGCATAAGTCATATTTGAGATTGAACCCGAATTAAGTACATGTACATTAAGCAATATTTATACATTTCTAAATGCAACATAAAATAATACTAGCTTTTTGGAGAAAAAAAGATAAAATAATACCAAGTTTATATAAAATTTGTATTACTCAAATATGTATTTTTTTAATATAAAATAACTTATAACCTAACGATATATGAGTATATCTTCTAAAAAAAAAGATCAAAGATGTAAATAACTAGGATTTTTAAAACCCGCGCATTGCGACGGGATTGAAAAAGTTATACGATTGAATGCTAAACAACCCAAAAATTAGTAATACGTGTAATATTGACTAACAATTTATAACTATCATAACCTAAAAAAATGTAGAAATATCAAACTAACTATTGAAAAACAAATTTGCAGGTATTCTTTTTGAAAAACACAAATATCAATATGTTAAAAGATCATTAAAAAAAATCGGATGACACTTTGTTTTCATGTTTTGGAATCTCGTCAAAATAAATTTTATCACCAAAAATATATATCGTTGCTTACGAATTAGAACAAAAACATTTTTAAATCCATAAAATATAAGTGTCTTTTAAATTTGATTGAGTATTAGGGAAAACGGAAGTTAATAAATAACTTAAAATTAAGGTTTATAATTAATAAGAATGTATTATATATATAAAGTTATATCAAATTAGAGGTTGTTTAGTATATAACCTAAACTTTAGGTTGAGTTTTAGTAATTTTTAAAAACTTTAAAATTAAATAAAATGCAATGGAAGGGACTCAAATACCCACCCTCATTAACCATTGATTCCCAAGCCCCATTGTCTAACCACTATATTATAGGTGATTTTTGTTTAAAATTTGCTAGTTATTATATATAATTTAATAAAATAATTTAATTATTCATTTAATACTCATTTTTGTTTTCCTAAATGTTAGAGAGAGATATTGTATGATTTAAAGGTATTTATCTCTTCTTTAAAAATATGTGAATATACATTACTCCTCTATTTAAATCATGTCCGGTTCTTGAATATCGTGTCCGTTTTTGGGCTTATTTTGTTTTGGGCCTGTTTATTTTTTGTTTGTTGGACTCCCTCTAGCCCAGGCTTTTGCTGATTCGTTTCTGGCGTCGTCTTGCTGGCTTTTGTTGGCTTCGTAACATTGCTATACGTGTGCTGCTTACTCATCGTTCTCTATCTGCTTTTATTCAATTCAATTATTAATC
Organism: Senecio squalidus; assembly: GCA_910822075.1. NCBI lineage: Eukaryota > Viridiplantae > Streptophyta > Magnoliopsida > Asterales > Asteraceae > Senecio > Senecio squalidus. Next base: position 59,398,638 of record CAJVGC010000060.1, read on the forward strand.
AAGTTTTACACACACAGAAAGTGTGTGTTTTACAGATCGGAGGCGTGTACTGCTTACTCATCGTTCTCTATCTGCTTTTATTCAATTCAATTATTAATCAAGTTTTACACACACAGAAAGTGTGTGTTTTACAGATCGGAGAAAATATGGAGCAGAGTGGTGAACACCGCCACAACCTTCGGCATAGTTGTTCCTGCATTTCCAAGAAAAAGCTGAATCCTTATCACTCCATAAAATCTTTCTATTTTTCCATAATTAACCGACGATTTCAATTTTGCCTAAATTCTCATTACGATCTCATAATCAAGCTTATATTTCATCTTTCATAATCTGTAAGTTTTTTTTTTATAATTATTTTTTGTAATTTAATTAGGGTTTTTGATTTATTTGAATTTAATATTTGTTTTTGGTAATATTTAACAGTTTATATATATATGGAACAAAGATGGTGGATGAAATTGCTAAACGATCTCATAATCAAGCTTATGTTTCATCTTTCATAATTTACTTGAAACTTAATATGTTATAGACATTGAATTTAAGTGTAACTCTTTATGCTCCTTGAACAAGTTAGTAATGTTTACAATATTTGCAAAGAAAAAAGTTGGGTGGAATGTGACTAATGTCACCTGATTACACTCATACAACTCCATAGCATGCCACATATTTACCTATGAGTTATTATAAATGCATGTCACTCTAAGATTTACTAGTCCTAATTGAAGACTATGATGAAGGGAATGCTTCTAATGTAAGGTATAAATCAAATGTATCATTATAAGTTACACATATGTCTTACTTAATAGATGTTAATAGCTTAATTTAATTAATTAAATTATATGTTTATAAATTTAGTGAGTTAAAGTTTAAAGTAATAAGCTCACTAAAATAATAAGTTTAATATCCATTTTGGGACAAAAATGATATATTAAGCTTAGCTTTTCATTGGACACAAAGATTAGTTTTTTAAAGTGTTAAAAGCAAAGCCAAATGCTTATAGGAATGAATTGTCCATATCCAATAGCCTAGGCATAATAATAGTAACGAGTAGGGACTCGTGCGTTGCACGAGTTCGGGGGTTTGTGTGTAATGATATTAGACGAAAATTAATATTTATGTTCCAGCATGCACTTTGACCATTAAACAATGTAAATTTACATTCGCAAGCGAAGAAAAAATGCATCGTCTTGGTGGGATTATTGGATTCGCAAAGTATATTTTTTATTTGATTCTAACCTCTAAGAAACTTATTTTTCATTTGCTTTTCATCGCTACTATATATTTTTATACAATGTAAATTTACATTCGCAAGCACCTTTAAGAAAAAAGGCATCGTCTTGGTTCCAGCCTACACTCCGACGTCGCAAAACGACATCGTCTTGGTGGGATTATGTGGCGACAGAGTGGAGATGCGTGTGGTGGTTAAATTTTACTAATCTAAAGCCAAACACCAACCCAAGTCTAACACCAGCCCATAAGCCCAACACCCAACACCTAAGCCCAAGTCAAAGACCTAAACCCAACATGAATAATAATAATAATAACTAGTAAGTACTCGTGCGTTGCTCGAGTTCGACAGTCTGCGTTGATAGTTGAGGTTAATACAAAAGATACGGTTGTTTACAAAGGATTAGAGGTGGCGGTAGTTTTATCTACTTACTGTTACAAAAGCTATACATGTGCATTCTTTCCATATGGTGACGGTCATCTCCTGCCCACTGTAATGTAGGCAAAGTAGAGTATTAGACAAATCGCGTAGAGTATTAAATAGATTGTCTTGTTATTATTAGAATTTTTCGTTTCCTTTCTACTTATGCAACGACTGTTAAAGTTAACAGCAGATTCGAGAATAAAAATCATAGGACGATGATCTCTTAATGCAAATATATATATATATATATTTTGTTATTTTAAGGGCTATTTTATGGACGATGTCACGATTAGTGTAATGAACAAACTTTTTGGGACGAATGAAAATAATTCGGCATATACTATAAGGACTTTTTATGTCATTTACTCGTTATAGCATAATAAGAGTAATAAATAAATACATCTGACTGCGTCTGCAAGATAAGAGTATAAAGACCGACCTTCATTTGATTGTAAATCCACAATTCCGAGTGCCACAAGGGCTTCAACATTATCTGGATCTAACTGCAGTTAAAAGTAGTTGGGCAACCATTAGATATTTGCAACAGCAAGTAACCGTTAAAATTACTACCCAAACAGCAGCTGATACAACCTTCAGAAGGTATCTTAGCTTGACATACGAGTCCATACATTTTCTAGCCTTCCAATTCAATATCATGTCTAGAACAACTGCAACACATATAAGTTTACTCGCACTATACAATGATTACATGAATGCAAAATTACGATGTTTTTTCAACAAAAATAAGATTCCAAAATCTAGTGATCTGCATACATTGACCAAGACTTAATATCGAAGCAGTTATACAGACGCTCAGTACTTTCTTAAAAACATCATAACCGGAGATTGTAGTCACGTTTCCAGCACCATTCCAAGCAACAATAATCATAACCTTAAAAGAAACCTCGAGCTATGAGGATTGACAAAATTAATAGTGTAGCATTAGTATCAAACACAACAGAAGTTACCTGTAAACATAATGTAAAGAAACTCCACATTCTGTTGAAGCTTCGGAAAACGTGCCAATATGATCGTTTCTCGACAAAATTGGTTTTCCCGACCCACCGATCTTTACCAGGTGGTTTATTATCCTGAATACACATTCATCATCATCAAGCAGAAGCAGGTTATCACTATTTTATCAAACTTCACAATGAAAATCATGAACAGGTTTTATCTAACACCAAGAGTAAGTAGATTAGGTATCACTGCTATAGATTACCCCTTTCTTTTCAAACAGACGTAGCTTTACAGGCTCGTAGAAAAAATCAGCACCATCACTCATTGGCCAACCTAACCGGAAACAATCTGCTGACCTGAAATGCTCGAGGTTTTCTTAGTAGAAATATTTCATAATACCAATGTATTTGTACTCTAAATAGAAAACAAACAAACAAAAAAAATACCAGAAATACTTTTGCTATCACTTCATAAATAGGAGTAACCACTTTCGTCAAGAAAGCTTCCTCATATCCACCGTACGCTGGTTTCACATCCTCGCCGGTAATGGGACTGACATTGCCAGCCAGAATACCGTATAGTTCAAATGCCATCTACAAAACATACTCGTCTTTATTAATCACTTCATTTTCATCCAGTGGTTATAGTGACAATGTCTAACAAAGTAAAGTTTAAAAAGATATCAATGTCACAGGAAGCGTACATGATGATAGATGTAGCAGAGGCACTCGGGCATGAATCTTAGGTTAGCAGCCTCCCCCCAAATAAGAAGATATAGTCCCGTATACATTAACTTACGTTGTTGAACCCCTGGCTCTACTATTGGCAACCTATGATTAGCACAAGATATAACTACATTCATTAGTACAATAAGACGAAGAAAGAAAAGTTCCAGCTTCCTACACCCGGTGTAACTCGGTTTCCAATTAGTCAAATCATTAAAACTGAATAAAGGATGCATATGAAGACTCACCAAATATTACTTTTCCGATCCAAGTGTTTACACCATTTTTTGTAATTCTTCAAAAGTTTTTTCATCACTTCATTTAAAGCCCGCTCATCCAACTAACAAAAGAGAGTGAAACAAAGGGAAAAAGAAAGAACCAAAATAATGAGAAACATACAAGTTAAATATTATCATATGTCGAAAATTAAGTCCCTAGTTTAGCTTCTATAAAAGGTTGATTTATAAATGACCTTAGGTTGCTGATCGGGTGTTGAAATTTGGCGAATATGAAGATTTGCAAGCAATAAAATCAGATGCTCCCTTTGATTTGTCGCATTATCCTTCTGCAAAAAAAAAGAATGAATCAATTGGTGCTGAAAGCACAATCATCATTCAGTCAAGAAGGATTATTTATATTTCAGCTTACCGTGTGAACTTCACGGAAAACATTGTGTTGCTAGTCTAGTCACACTTTCGTTAAGAACACTATAATATGTTCATGGCAAATATTTGTTACCTGAAACCCAAACGTAACTTGAAGCCAATCTAAAATGCCGTCTTGTTTCTTCCTCTTGTATCTCATGCACCATGGAAGACTGATATCGCATATTTATATAGTTATTTATATGCGATATTTGGTCGTTTTTCATATTAAACATGATGGATAGGATAGGTTTTTGCATTTAATCGTGTGGAAAAGTTGTTTTGTCTATTTTATAGGTTTATATGATCGGAAAGTGGAATTGGTGGAAGAAATGATCTTAAAAGACGAAAAATAGTGATTTCTGACGAAGAGAACGTCGCAGTAGCACCTCCACCGTTTTGATCATAACTTCTTCATACGATGTCCGATTTAGGTGATTCAAATTGGAGAATGAAGAAGAAAGAGAGAGCTACATTTTGTAAAAATTAGAATATGGAAAAAAGCCCGGTGCTGCGCACCTATGGACATGGTGCTGCGCACCTACCTGATAAACACAAAGAGTTGTAATTCGAGTCGAATACGTTTTCCGCTTTGATTTTGCCTATAAATACAAGACCAAATCCGTCCAGAAATTCATTCAATTATTATTCTAAGTCTCTGGAGCTGGTTATTACGTTTAGAAGCAAGATTCAAGCTAGGAAGATCATATTTTCGGCTAACGGCGGTCACGACACGTTTTGTCGACTTCTTCGTTTGCTCTTTTCCTTTTTAGACTTTTATTCCAGTATTATTTCAATGAATTTAATTGCTATTTCAGACCTAATTATGAGTAGCTAAATTCTTATTATGCTTGTTTGAACAACGGATCCTATTCAAAGTTTATTTAACGTTTTCGATTGTTTATGTTTTTTGTGTTTAACCGTTGATCCTTATTTGCTTAAATTTTATTATATTATCAGAGTTGTTTATATATAATTTGACTAATCAATATTCTAGATATTCGGGAGGAATCTAGATAGATTTAACAAGTTATATGAAGTAATCGGTCGGTCTATAACTGATTTGAAATTATTAAGATTCGGGAGGACTTAGTAATAAAAACTAGGTAATTAAATTTAAGTGAGTAGGTCTAAGTATTAAGATTCGGAAGGACTTAATAATTAGAGGAGTTATTCGGGAGGAAACTCTATAAGGTTAAATCACTAAAACGGACTTGTTGCTTATTGCTTAGTTATTAATAATTATTACTGTATTCGGGAGGAACGGGGTAATTAGAGATAATTAAAGTTAGTAAAAGATTCGGAAGGACTTTTATTATATCTTAGAAGTTTTACAAACAATCGATTTCGTAAATTTAAACGGAAAATAGGTGAAGTGTCAAACAAGTATATTTTCTCATTATTTGATTAAATCAATTACTTTTCGCTCGATTTTAATTAATCAACTCTTTTTACTAATTACTTGCAAACTTTTGTTACGATAAAAACCCCCACAAATACTCAGAATTATTAATTCGAAAACTTAAAACAAATTAGTCCCTGCGAACGAACCTTTACTTGCTTTAAACTATATTATATACGGATAGGTCCACTGCCTAGAAGTGTGTAATTGCGTGAAATAGTAGATTTAAATTAAGACTAGATTTTACACATCAAGTTTTTGGCGCCGCTGCCGGGGACTGATTTTTAGTTTTTGTTTCGAATTTGTGATACGATCCTTTTGAGTATTTATTTACTTGAAAGTTACTTTAATTGTTTATAAGGTGCTTTTCACGTTTTGGTTTTTGTTTAGTTGTGATTTACAGGTTGTAGATATTAGACGATGTACAGGAGATGTAGAAACTATTATGGATATTCAGATAAGGGGAATTACCAAGACCCAATATGTGATTTTGGATATGGTTATAGATATGATAGAGGACGGGGGAACAATCAATCTTACGAACGGGAATTTTGGTATGAGGAAAATCAACCGAAGGAAGAAGAAGAGCGAGAGTTGAAAGACTTGTTTAAATCCTTTGTTGAAATGAACAAACAGTTAAATGATGGGATTCTTAACCAATTGGAATTGCTAAATCTTCAACTTGAACTTGATCGTCAGGATTTTGATGTCACAAAACAACGGTTAGAATGGCAGTTAGAGGAGTTGGAAGAAAGAGCAAGGGGTCAACAAGAGGAACAAGTAAATGCAATTTCAACACGGTGGGGATATGAGTATTGGGATGAAGAAACTGAAAACAAAGAAGAAGCTGAACCTGAACCCACTGCGCCGCTGTTACACTCACTGCGACGCAGTGTTATCTCAGAACCCGTTTCCGATTTTGATAGTGATTTTGAGTCGGACGAGGAAGAAGGGGAGGACCCGGTAGTTCAAATATATATAGCCACATCCGAATCAGCTACTAGTCCACCGGTTCAAGTTCATGACACGGAAATTTTTCAACAATTTAAAGATGAGGAAGCTGAGGAGCTCGAGGATTTTGATCCCATCTTGAAAATGGAGTTGGAGGAATTTGAGAAGAATTCTACGGGCATGACATTTGAAAAATCCGACCCGGATTTAGATTTATTAGAAATTGAATACTTAATGAATAATCCGGGTGCCACGTTTTTGGTTGAAATAATTCCATCTGAGGAAGAGTTCAAAGATTCTAGTGCAATTTCGCCAAAGGAGCTAGAGGGATTTGCCAAGTCGAACCGACACATGAAGCATAAGAAATCTAACTCAAGTTTGGGGGGAAAATGTCACGGTATCTCTCACGACCCTTTTGATTTATTTTCTCTAACTTGTCAGGGAAAGGAAGATATTTTGCAGGAATTTGAGGATATCGGAAATGACACATCGCGGAGCGAGTTTAAGACGAAGGAATTTAATGTGAGCAAATGTGATAACGTGCGCGAGTTCTTAAAACGAAGAGATGACGGGTTACTATTTTCCGAGGCTCGAGAGTGGCATGACGTTTGGGTAAAGCGAAATAAGATGCTTGATGTTGGAAAGGAAGCATTTCTTTGTGGTGATCATTTTGGACATGAGTCGGAGGATGAGTTGGAACTTTTTGGAAAACACGTGGGAAAGAAAGACGAGAAAAATCTCGACCTTTACATTAGTCGTAAGTGGAGGCATATCGAGTCAAGCTAAGGACTCGGTCGAAAAACAAGCGCTTCTCGGGAGGCAACCCGGGTTTTATTTTCCATTTTTCGTAGTAAAATTTTTCCATTTTCTTTTATCTTTATTTCTTATTTAGTATTCGGTATTTTTTTTTTACATTTTCTTTTGCAGTTTTAGTTTTTAGGTACCGAGAAAACCAACGAAAAAAAACAAAAACAAATTATAAAAACGAAAAAAAAAAAAAAAATTTGTAAATTTTTGTAAAGTTATTGTTTACCATTTTCCCCTATTAGACTTTAAAAATAGTCTACTATTTTTTTTACTATTTTTTTTATTCCGTCGTAATTTGGAATTTTTATTTTTATTTTATTTTTCTTTTATGATTTTAATATTTGTGTTTAGTTTTTCTATTTTAGTTTTTATAGATGAGAAGTAAGTTCAACAATCGGTTTTGGGACTGGCATTCAGTTCAACACAGCTTTTCACCGAAGATTTTTCGATATCTACGACCTGGTTCTACTTTCTTCTTTTCTTATTTTGTATTTATTTTTATTTTTAGATTTTATTTTTGTAATTTCCCTTAGGTTTGAGTCGTTAACACATTAGGGACAATGTGTTACTTAAGTTTGGGGGGGTCATCGGGAAATTCCAAATTATATTTTTCGACCCTTAGCTTAGTTTCCATCGTGTTGAATTGTGTTATTTTTTTACATTTTGAGTCAGAAAAAAACAGAAAATACAAAAAAATTGAAAAATTGAAAAAACCAAAAAAAAATATAACGTGTCTAGTCGGTAAACACCTTAAACTTTAAGCATAACCAGACGCATTTTTACCCCACTCAGAAAAATAGTGAGAATTTGAGCCTTTGAGGTATTTATTTTTAATACTACTTTTTCATTTCTTTGAGTGTGCCGAAGGTTGATGACTTTAGAACTTGACATTGTTATACATTTCGAGACCACATATGAGCAATTGCATTAGGGTAACTTAGTGTGATTTGGTACAATGATAGGGGCAATTAGGATTAACCCATTTGTGTAGCCTTTTCGTTTCTTTTTGTATATTTTCCGCCTAACCCTTGTAACACTTACTTTTAGTGTTAGAAACTCTAGTAAACCAATTTGCGCCTAAACCGTTTCGTTTCTAAACACTACTATATATTTTGTACATTCTCCTTATTTTTGTTTCTTTTTAGATTAAGTCCGAACTTAGTTTATTGATTGCTATTATATTATAAGTGAAGTTAGAGTTGTTAAGGCATTGAAGAAAAAATACCAATTGTTATTGCCTTGTATTATTATCGTATTTGGAGAAATAGTAGAAAATAATATATATAGTTGATTATTAGCCTTTTGAGCATGTGTACTTACCACGAGAAAAAAATTATTTTGTAAGGCATGTACTAGGCTAAAGAAAGAAAAAAAGTGAAAAAAGAAAAAAAATCGGAAAAACAGAAAAGCGAACAAAAAATTAGTTGTAGATCTTAAGAGAAATAGTGTATTATGAGTCGTGTATTATATACGAAGTTTGTATATTCGGAGAAAAAGTATAAGTTGGAGAAATTAAGCAATCCCGTACGTTAGAGATTTTATTTAGTTCGGATTTAATCTAAGTTGTATTATTTTATTTAACCCGTTTACACTCCATTATATATTTTCACATGCCTTTACCTGTACATTATAACCCGAATAAAAGTCCCCGTTTAGTTGTACCTAGACTCTAGTGGTGGAGATTTGATACTTTATCAAGCCTATGATAGAATATTCACCATGACTGAACAATTGAGCGATTCTACAGAGATATTTTACACACCCTTTTAGATTAGTTTGAGAGTTGTGTGATTTTACTTCCCATAAAAATCGTGAGCTGTTTGGTTATGTTATTTTGGCTTTGATAAATTACTTTTAAAACAGTTTTTGCTTGAGGGCAAGCAAAAAGGCAAGTTTGGGGGGATTTGATATCGCATATTTATATAGTTATTTATATGCGATATTTGGTCGTTTTTCATATTAAACATGATGGATAGGATAGGTTTTTGCATTTAATCGTGTGGAAAAGTTGTTTTGTCTATTTTAAAGGTTTATATGATCGGAAAGTGGAATTGGTGGAAGAAATGATCTTAAAAGACGAAAAATAGTGATTTCTGACGAAGAGAACGTCGCAGTAGCACCTCCACCGTTTTGATCATAACTTCTTCATACGATGTCCGATTTAGGTGATTCAAATTGGAGAATGAAGAAGAAAGAGAGAGCTACATTTTGTAAAAATTAGAATATGGAAAAAAGCCCGGTGCTGCACACCTATGGACATGGTGCTGCGCACCTACCTGATAAACACAAAGAGTTGTAATTCGAGTCGAATACGTTTTCCGCTTTGATTTTGCCTATAAATACAAGACCAAATCCGTCCAGAAATTCATTCAATTATTATTCTAAGTCTCTGGAGCTGGTTATTACGTTTAGAAGCAAGATTCAAGCTAGGAAGATCATATTTTCGGCTAACGGCGGTCACGATACGTTTTGTCGACTACTTCGTTTGCTCTTTTCCTTTTTAGACTTTTATTCCAGTATTATTTCAATGACTTTAATTGCTATTTCAGACCTAATTATGAGTAGCTAAATTCTTATTATGCTTGTTTGAACAACGGATCCTATTCAAAGTTTATTTAACGTTTTCGATTGTTTATGTTTTTTGTGTTTAACCGTTGATCCTTATTTGCTTAAATTTTATTATATTATCAGAGTTGTTTATATATAATTTGACTAATCAGTATTCTAGGTATTCGGGAGGAATATAGATAGATTTAACAAGTTATATGAAGTAATCGGTCGGTCTATAACTGATTTGAAATTATTAAGATTCGGGAGGACTTAGTAATAACAACTAGGTAATTAAATTTAAGTGAGTAGGTCTAAGTATTAAGATTCGGAAGGACTTAATAATTAGAGGAGTTATTTGGGAGGAAACTCTATAAGGTTAAATCACTAAAACGGACTTGTTGCTTATTGCTTAGTTATTAATAATTATTACTGTATTCGGGAGGAACGGGGTAATTAGAGATAATTAAAGTTAGTAAAAGATTCGGAAGGACTTTTATTATATCTTAGAAGTTTTACAAACAATCGATTTCGTAAATTTAAACGGAAAATAGGTGAAGTGTCAAACAAGTATATTTTCTCATTATTTGATTAAATCAATTACTTTTCGCTCGATTTTAATTAATCAACTCTTTTTACTAATTACTTGCAAACTTTTGTTACGATAAAAACCCCCACAAATACTCAGTATTATTAATTCGAAAACTTAAAACAAATTAGTCCCTGCGAACGAACCTTTACTTGCTTTAAACTATATTATATACGGATAGGTCCACTACCTAGAAGTGTGTAATTGCGTGAAATAGTAGGTTTAAATTAAGACTAGATTTTACACATCAAAGACACACCATAAATAAACTTTTGATCGTTTTTCACTCTAAATCGAGTTTCAGAACTAAAATCTCCAAATTCGTAGTTGCATCAGCTTAAAAACAATCAAAACCGGCATCTTAAATCATATATTTCATTTTCCAAATAGAAATTCTACATATTATCTAATCAATTTCTACATCAATCAATAACAATCGAAACAAAAATCCACATATTTATGAAAAATCGTCAAACTTAAGCATGAGAGAGAAGTGAATACGTACAGATAAAACGAAAACGTAATTGCAGGTAGCCGTGAGACGGTGGTGCGTTGCGTGAAGAGGTGGAGGCGGCGATAATGGTGCAGATGACGACGGCGGTAATGGTGCAGACGACGACGACGGTAAGCAAAATAATAAAAAATTAAAATATCACATACCTCCACGAAAACGAAAGAAACACAGAAAAAAGCGAAAGAAATTTCAACCTGAAAGTAAAGCAACATCTCACAGTAATCAGAACCTATAAACATCAATATAAGCAAAATACAACATACCTCGAATCATTAAAAGAAACGGTAAATAAAATCCCTAAATAAAATTACCGTGTAACAAAATCCCTAAATAAAATTACCAACCGTTGAATCGCAGGACTGTTGTGGTGGACTGGAGAGAAGCGAAGCACAAACAAAAATCACCAGAACAAACGAATACATAAAAACAACCATTACATACCTATGTACTGATTCTTGAATACCGAAGAGAAGGATTAACTTGACGATCGCCGGAGAAGAGAGAAGACTAACGACACGTACACAACAAAGAGAAGACACGTGGTGAAAAGATAGAGAAAAGAATAATAAACCGGTAGAAAAAGAGCCCACTCCAAAAACAAACCCAACACTAAAAACAGCCCAAAACATTAAAAAAATCATTAAGGGCACACTTCCATAAGCATCCATCGAAAATTAATATAGGATAGTAATATTCATTATAATAATAGTAAATTGCACAATTCCATATGTATCTACAACATTTAAATTAGATAATAATAGTAATGCTATAGGCCACAATATATACGAATAATATTTAGGGTGTTTTTTTTTTACCTTCTCTTTTTCCATATATTTTTATTTTTAAGAAAAACAAGTATTATATATTACAAAAATGTTCACGATATTGTTTATGTAGAACTTGAATTTACAAGCTCTAGGTTGATTGACCAACTCTCTATTAGTCTAAAAGCCATTTAGTTGTTTGAAGAACGAATCTATATATGGAATACATAAATAGGTTTCATACGTTGGACGATCTGGGACTGCTCGTTTTTTATTTCTAAAAGGGTGTTGTCATGTTTATATATTAAGGTTATTTTGTAATGGACCAAAGTGAGGGGTTTGGTGTAGCCTTTCATGTTCATTGAATCCTTATCTTTGTGATTTTGTATTCAGCACAACTAGCTATGCTATTTTGAGACCGAAAATTAGGTCCTAACACAATAAAAGGGATCCCATTATTATAATACTAGTATTGTATCCGTGTTACGCGGCAAAATAATAAACAATTGAAGATGTTAATGAATATGATAGAAATAAACTTTCTAGGCGATGACGGTAAATAAATATAAAACATTGATGGTCAAACACGATATTGTGAATGTGATTTTTTTTCTTTTCAAAGTTGAAGTGTGTTTTGAATTAACCTATTCTATTTAAAAACTATTTTAACTAAATTTTATAACTTTGTATGCAACTTAATTTTCTAAAAGTTGTTAATTTAAGTGTTTATTATTCTAATTAACAAGTTATAAATTTAATTAATATGTTTATTATAAATTAATTAATTGATAAATATTATCATCATTTGTTTTTTTATATTAAATAATAATCAAAGACTATGTATTAAATCAGATTTTTATAGTTTATTAAATTATCTATAAGTTACAAAACCTATTTATTAAATTCAATTAAATTTTTATTTCAAATTTGAATGGTTTATGGCTAAAATCCATTCTAACTCGGTATAGTTCTTCTACACTTTCAATGTCAATTAAACTTACCATTTAAAAAAAAAAAAATTCTTCTTAAAATTTAATTCTTAAAAATAAAAAACCTAATATGCTTTATATAGTAGTATAAATTTAGTTTAATTTCATACTCCCGAAATTAGGATCCCATTATCTTTGTGTGAGGTATTTTGTTCACAATCACGCGACCTCACCAAGCCATTTAGGCTTTCACGCGACGTGTATGTGTATTCCCGGGTTCATTTCCAAACTGAATGAGGTGACGATTTAGAAAAAGAAAACTCAAGGGACCATTATGTGACGGAAATCCAGTAACGCCCGATGATACTTTGCTGATTAATTGGTTGGGGTTTGGAAATTGGTTGGGGTTTGGAAATTGGTTAGGGTTTGCACCAAAAAAATTGTTGAACCACGGGTTGGGGTTTTGATTGTTGTTGGGATCCATTTGATTTTGTTGTATAAATTTGTGATAGAGATTGAAAGAGTTGAAAGAGATTGTATGGTTTTTTGATGTTGAATTGTATAAAATTGTGTTGAATTTATAGACATTTTTTTTTTTTTTGCCCGTTGTCTCAAACGGTCATATGACCGTTCCTTCCTTTCAAACGCGCAAAACGCCGTGACGCAGAAGACGCCTGAGCCCACCACGCCCCGATAAACCCCTTCATAACGCCCCCACCGGAGCGGTGGGGGGGGGGGGGGGGCGGGGGGGCGGGGGGGGGGGGGGGGGGGGGGCGTTATAGATGATGATGTGGCGTGATAACGCCCCGATAACGGGTCACTCCGCATAGTCTAAGTTCTATTTTTTCGGAACTTAATTGACTCTTATTTTGACTTCAGTTGTAACATATATTGTCTAAGCTTTAATATATATATTTTTTATCAGATGAGATTCTTGATTGTTTACTCCCTCCATTCCAAATTGCAGGTCATTTACAAATGCATACAATTTTTAGAAAATGTAATTAATAAACTGTTCACCAATGAAATGTCATCTTTATATTTTAGATATTCCTACCGGCGTTGGGGATGTCTAGTGCACTCGAAACTTTATGTGGCCAAGCTTATGGTACAAAATGATTGGAACTCAAACTTATACCGCAATTTTCTCTCTTATAATTGTATGCATTCCTCTTGCTATCTTTTGGAGATATACGGAAACAATACTTATTCTTACTGGTCAAGGATCTTCCATTTCACATGAAGCTGGAAATTTCATCACTTGGCTTATTCCGGCACTTTTTGCTTCCGCGATTCTTCAACCGCTTATTCGATATTTCCTAATGCAAAGCATGATATTTCCCATACTTGCTAGCTCACTGGTTCCTCTATGCATGTACATTCCTCTTTGTTGGGCGCTTGTGTATAAAACTGAATTGGGGAACATTGGAGGAGCGTTATCTATGGGTGTTGCTATGTAGTTAAATGTTATGTTTCTCTTATTTTACATGATGTACTCCCTTTCTTGTGCAAAAACCCGTTCCCCGATCTCACTCGAGGTGTTTCACGGGATTAGACAGCTTTTCAGTTTTGCTATACCATCAGCGGTCATGATTTGGTAAATCTTGTCTACCTTTACGAGCTTAGTATTCCTATTTCCCAAACTCCCTATAGAATGACAAGGAGTACAGTCCTTACGAAATTCCAGTGGTTTAAAATTTTGTTAAGTGACACTAAATATTTGTGTTAAGTTTCAAGCTTAGTTTTAAACCACTACCAAAGTGGCCTAGTGGTAAAGGGAAAGGATTCGGAAACGGTCACGGGGATGCTCTGGTTAGACCGCGTACATTTGAGTAAAAAATAAAATCGCTCTCCCCGGGTAACCTGAACAGGAGTAACCTCCTTCGTTTACCCTTAATTTTTTTAAGATTAGTTTTACTTTTACCTCGTTGGCTTGTTTTTGCCCAACATGTTTCTTGCATCTTAACACTTTCAGCCTTGAATGGTGGTCATACGAGATTCTCATTTTGCTTTGCGGGCTTCTACCAAATCCGGAGCTTGAAACTTCTGTCCTTTCCGTGTGGTATGGCATCTAAACAACATATCCATGTTTAGTCATCTATAAGTGTACCTTCTTTAAGCACTCATTTTTGAGGTTGTACATGTAATTAACGCATGTAAATTCCATTCGTGTCAATAATAATAATATCATGTTTTGTGTCAATTATGATAATATCATGGCTACACTTTATGCTATATCCTCTGGTTTGTCTGCGGCCGTTAGGTTTGTTTAAAATCTCATGATGTCATTGTCTCTTTTTTTAATCCATCTATCTATGATTGAATATTCACAACTAACTAATGCCTATTTCATAATGTTGATGATGGTGGTGCCACTTTTCCCAGCACAAGAGTCTCGAATGAACTTGGCGCAGGGAATCCAAAAGGTGCTCGTGTGGCTGATTATGCCATCATGCTCCTATCAGTTGTTGAGACAACTATACTTAGCACAACTGTTTTTTCAAATAAGCATGTTTTTGGATATATGTTCACAAACGAGAAGGAAGTTGTCAATTATGTGACAAGGAACCCTTTCAGGTTATACGGCCACGTCTCATCCCTTTTTCATTCTCTGACTTCTTTATAAGATGTTTTTGTAAACAATAAACGTTTATTGTTTACTAATGAACTAGGTGTTGCTAGGTGTGTGGGATGGCAACATTTAGGGGCATACGTGAATCTTGCTGCTTTTTATCTTGTTGGAATTCCGGTTTCTGCTTATTTAGGCTTTTGCACCTCACTAAGAGGAGAAGGCTTGTGGATTGGAATACTAGTCGGTGCCATCGTACAAGTTACTCTACTTGGAGTACGTAGTCACAATTTGAACAGATTATGAAAAGCAAGTATGAGTTCATTTCCTTAAGTGTGTGTTTTCCATATAATGACAGCGTAAAATGAGAAAATGTAATCCTTATAATGACGACATAAAATGAAAAGAAATTGAAAGTTAAAAAAATGAGACGTTTTCTTTAGTGTATATATAGCTTGACGAGCCAAGATTGTAGGTTTCTAACGAGAGTGGTTAATGTTGCAGGCAATGGTCGCCAGGGAGATAATATTCGAGGAAGAACTTCCACCCAAAAGCTTGATCTAAAACCATCTTGCATAATTATGCTTGATCTCCAAATAAAATTAATTAGTAGCATTACTACTTTTGAACGAAATCACGATACTAATAAATAAATAGAAAGTTTAGATGGATATAATGCTCTGATTAACAGAACATTCAGATTAATAGTGAGGTTCGCCCCTCTCGGGTATACCAGTGTATGTGCTGTATTCGTACCATGATGTACTTCTAACTCTAAACCAAAATCAAGTTTAAGGTGACCTATAATAATAATAGTGCAAGTGTAAACAATAATAAATAATGATACAACTTAAATGATCCATCATATTACAATCCTTATTATAGTGTTTAATCGAATAGTGTATGTATCTTATGTCATGTCCCTCGCGCTAGCATCTTGTGATAATTATCGATGGACTCCAACCTCTGAATCTTCAAGTGGTTCCTAAACTTTTTGATGAACTCCTCCGCACTCTGATCTATGTCTGATGGCGTTGGTGGCTTGCTCGTCTCCTCTACCACCTTTGTCAACGGGCTCACACTCTTAGCCAGTGGCGCTACAACCTCTCGTTTCTTTGTACTCGCCTTAGATCCTCTTTCTTGGACTCCTTGTTGCATATTCTTTGTATTGATATTGTTGTGGGAGAGTCGTGTGTTATTCATTTCTGAATTTGCTTTTTTCTTACAAAGAACATTATGTAATTTTCTTTCATATTTATAGGTGAGAAATTTGAAAGAGACCCTAAAATGTCAACTTGGGGCAGAAACTTCGAATACCATGTGAGATGTATAACCATCACATGGCCACCATATCCTTTGGAATAGGTATGCGTGTATACGTTATTTTATTTTAGTATTCTATGATGAAATTAACGTAGAAAATAAAAAACTTGAATGATTTTAAGCAAAGGGTCCGATTCTGACGGTTTTGGGATTGTTATTAAAAAATAAAGTTAATTACATAAATTGTTCCTATGATTTATCTTAAATTACGAATTTTGTCCCTAAGTTTAAAATGTTGTATAATTCGTCCACTGTTATAAACTAATTACCTTTTTCGTCCCTAAAATGGATGTCCGTTAATAACTTCCGTTAAAATTATCGCTAACTAATTTCACATTTCGTCCTTAAAATGGATGTCCGTTAGAAATTAGGGACGAAAAGCGTTTAGTTTCAAAAAATGGACGATTTATGCAATATTTTAAACTTAGGGACGAAATCCGTAATTTAGAGTAAACCATAGGGACGATTTATGTAATTAACTCTAAAAAATAATTATATGCATAATTTGGTTATCATGTTATTAACAAAAAGGTGATCCCGAAAATGAAAGTAATTTTTGGTTATAACAATACCGTATTGTAGAAGGAAATAAGACATTGTAGAAATATTTCAGAAACAACCCATATAATGGTCGATATCAAATTTCTTAATTAAATACCCAAAAATGTGTAATTCTACATGGTTATTCAAAATATGTCACCACATTATAATGCCAAAGCTTAAAGACAACAATGAAAATTAGTAGGTGAGATTAAGTTTGGCAATAAGCAATTTGAAACTTAGAAGGATAAAATGGTACAAAGTAGTTTGAGGCTTAAGTTATGGATTTGGACGGTAACACGCTTTCTTATGATCCAATTTAATTATGCAACATTCATCCCCTCTATCTAGTTCAATTTAAAATTACATATACATATTTTATGCTTGGTTGAACCATTGTTAAGTTAGCTTAGTGACAACACGTCAAAAAAACATATCGAGATAGTTAGAAAAATGTTCAAAAACGATCACACTATGTTAGTTAGGACGCATATATCTGAGTCAAAGAATTGTGTTTTCCGTTTAACTCATGTTTTCCGAATAACCCGAAAAGGGTAAAAAAATTCAATTTAGATGATAAAAAAGAAAAAAATGTTTAAGTTAAAAGAAAGGAGAGATACTTAAGGATTTGTAAACGTGATCGTAAATGAATTGGCTTATTAACATAGAGATTACATGTTTAAGTCTTTTAAATAACAAAAATTAAAATATTTATTGTGTGATGCAATACTTGACTTACAACAAAATAAAGGGAAAAAAGAAAAATACACCGTAAAACAAATTTCTAGTCATCTTTCATTTTATATAAACAAATGAGGTTTTCCTTATTCTATCACTGATGTATGAAGAGTTTTTTTTTACTCGGATATACATGTCTAACCAGATTATATTTATTTCCGTTTCTAGCAATGTTTTAAAACCGGATTTTTTTATCAAACCCGTTAAATTGAACTGGTTAAACCATTTGAACCGGACAGGTTTAACTCGGATATACATCTGTCTAACCAAAATAATACCAAATAGTTATCTACTTTAAGCCCAAAACAAATTATCTACAATCAATTTTTGAACAAAAGAAGAAAAAAAATGGAAATAATTCACCGGCTATCGCCGTCGCCGTTCGCCGGAAACCATTCCAAATTTCACACACCAACTCCGCTTATTCAATGCCAATTAAACCCAGTTCCAAAACCGGCAACTAAACTTCAATTTATCGCGAGAAATAGAAGACTAAAACCATCTCGGGCCGGTTGGTTTCTCGGTTTGGGTGATAAAAAGAAGAAAAATGCTAATGATTTGCCCGAGATTGTGCAAGCGGGTGACCCGGTTCTTCATGAACCGGCTAGTGAGGTGCGGGTTGATGAAATCGGGTCGGACCGGGTTCAGAAGATAATTGATGATATGGTTAAGGTTATGAGGATAGCGCCTGGGGTTGGCCTTGCTGCTCCCCAAATTGGTATTCCTTTAAAAGTTAGTTCTTTTTTTTAGTTTGTTCGTTTTTATCATAAGCCCGGAAAAATTGGGCTTATGAGCTTATCAAAATTTACATAAGCTCATAAGCTCGTTACATAAGCCGAAACAAACACCCCTAAAATGGGACGGATGAAGTATTTGTTATATTTTATTTTTAATGTTGTTATGTACTAATGTATGTATTACGGAGTAATTATGTACCTACATTTATTCACTACATAAGTTAATATCGAAATAGATAAACGTGTTGTCATGTGTAAGAAGCCTAACCGGTATTTTTGTAGCCGTTTCTGAGCTCTTCCATGACTTTCCCAAGTTGTTTACCAAACGATGTTCGAACCTCGGTCTCTTAGTCGACTGTGGGACGCTTTACCACTAGGCCATATTAGAGATGGTTAATCATAATAATGTTGATTAAATATATTAATTTATGTTTAATAGGTTTTAATTTAAGAGAAAGTTATCAAAATAGTCACCTCACACCACTTTATTTCAAAACTAATCACTAAATTCGAGAAAAGTTTCCGTGCCACCTTTTTCGTCGCTAGAATTAAATATGTTTGAAATGAGTGGTTTAAAATTTGAAACATTCTCGCTTCGTCTTTAATATTCTCGCTCCGTACTTTCAAATATGATTCTCTCGACTCAAAGGTTTCGCTCCACCTTGTTGGTGATTGAAATTTTGTTGTGTCAGGTGACTATTTTTATGATTTCCTCTTAAATTAATTGCATAGAATGTTTTATTTAGATAATTGTGTTGGAGGACACTGAAGAATACATAGGATATGCACCTAAAGAAGATACTAAGGCACAAGACAGACGCCCTTTCAATCTTTTGGTCATTGTAAATCCGAATCTTCAAAAGAAGGGCAACAAATCAGCATTGTTTTTTGAAGGCTGCTTAAGGTGAGTTATCGGTTTTTGGGCAAGTTTGTTGATAAAAAACGTACTTTGAGAGTTCTTAAAATGTAAATTTTGTGCAGTGTTGATGGATTTAGAGCAATGGTTGAAAGGTTCCTAGAAGTTGAGGTTACTGGCTTTGACCAATATGGGCAGCCTATTAAGGTGACTGCTTCAGGGTGGCAGGCTCGTATTTTACAACACGAATGTGATCATTTAGAAGGAACTATTTATGTCGATAGGATGATTAAACGGACATTCAGGACTTATGAGAACTTGCAGTTGCCTCTAGCTAGTGGATGTCCTAAGATTGGTGTACGGTGACATTATGGTTTAGAAATATTTTTGCCAAAATTACTGCAATTTACGCAGATCATGTAGAGGCTTGATTGTATTCTTTCCGAGTTATTTGACTTAATAAAATCCTTTCTCGAGTACAACATATTTTATTCTTTATCATTGCATGCAGTCCATTACGGATATCGCTCCATTACGAATATATTTTCATTACACTTGAGTGAAATTGGTCGATTTTGGTAACATCTTATAGTTAATGAGCAACTTAGCACTTAAAGGTTTAGCTGAAAAAACGAAACAGACCGAACGCTTTAAAATCTGCTTGATTGCATTATTCAAAAGCAGGTCATTATTCTGAATATACTAGTTACTTGCAGCATTACAAAATAAAAACACCATGGTACAATCCAAAATTTTCATTTTGCCGCGATACCAATTCCGCCTGCTTTGACACGTACACAAGACGTATTCAGAAAACAGAGAGTGCCGACGTAGGTTTCTCTAAACTTAGGCTACATAAAGGTTCCCTCTTTTTGAAAATATTGAGGTTTCAATATATGATGTATATTGTATAGGTTACTCGAAACACTGGTTAGAGGGCTTGAAGACGAGGGGTAGATGATATTATCGGGGTAATATAGCTTGTACAAGTTGAGAAGCAAGGAGGGGGGTATACAGTGCCTGAACTTGACCCTATAACTTCCCAGCAAAATGACGTTGTACTGCCCCCAGAAGCCGATACAAGTTCAACGTCTTCCAAATAAAGTCCTTCACAAGGGGAAACATCGCTACAAGCAAATCTTATGGCACCGTCAGTAGCCGAAGTTCCTCCGATTTTTACAAAAGATATGTTCTCCACGTTAACCGCACTCGTCTGCAATTTCATGAAATGTAACTTTTAACAATTCGACCGTACAAAAGGGACCAAATCACAAATTTGTACCTTGTTAGGACATGGCTTGTGTGAATCACAATAATATTGATCGATTATGATTGGATTTGATACGTTTTCCATCCACACGTCCTCAAATTTAACATTCTTAACAAAACCACTACCACCCTGTCGCAAACAATGGATGATTTATGTTTTAGATGATCAATTAACTAAATATGTTATAATCTGAGCATCGTTACGAAATAGGAATACAGCAAACACGAATAGCGCTTGTCCCATTAAAGTTTTTAGAACACGAGTGAATGGTACCTGCCATGTTTTGATCCTGAGTCCATTATCAGTGTTGGATAGAAATGCCCCACGAACACTTACATCATATACTTGATCACAGTTGCCGTACTCTCCTAAGCTTCCGATGCTTCCAAAATAAAATAAATAAAATTCAGTACATTATACAACCTATATATAAGTAATTGTATCTACCTTGTCAGGTTTTTTTCTTACAATTAAAATGTTCTACCTTATCCCGTGGCCGGGGCCACAGACAAACCTCGTCACCTGAACTTTCGAGGAGTTGCTGACTATCGATATACAGTCATCACCTAAAGCAAGTGTATAAGCGTTTAGTATATAAGTAAACTTAACTACTGCAAAAAAAAAACTAGATAGAAACGATATAACCAACCCGTCCTAACAGTAGTGTCTTTAACTTCAACATTAGTGGAATCACTTATGTGGATACCATCAGTATTAGGGCTTTCTTCAGGAGCAAAAACGCTCACATGTGATACCGTGACCCTGTTACATGTAGTGAATGCCATTTGCATTTGTTGACCATTCACAATCATGAGATTCTGTACTACCAAATTGTTGCATCTGTGAAAGGTTATAGCCTGCATACCAATTTTTGGTAACGTGTTACACACATTCAAAAATCGTATGCCTTTTTGTCATAATAACACAAATCACGAAACTAACTCCATTTCTGCATCAGCAGTACTGACCGTTGGAGCATGTCTGCACGGCTGGAAGAAAATACATATAGAGAAGTTAGCTTATATGATACAGAAAAGTGTGAAGGTCATGTATGGAACAAGAATTACATTTTGCGGGTCGGTTTTGCAAGAAGTAGCCCACCATTCTTGACCCGACCCATCAATGGTTCCTCCCCCTTCAACCGTGAGATGATCCACATTATGGATATATAACCACTTATGCGTATCGTTACCATTCCAAACATCAGGATTACTAGGGGCAACAATGGAACCAGATATCTATAAGATTAAAAAAGCACACACACGCGATAATTTAGTTAACAAGTATGGAATAACATTATTGAAAATGATCAATATATCACATACCATCAAAGTCATTTTCGAGTGGCAAGGACCTCCAAGATTAATTGGTCCAAGAAGATAATTACTTTCTTTCGGAATTATAATTTTTGATTCCACCTTTGAAGAACATGCCATGTCCCAAACATCCGCGAAAACCTGATCAAAAACATTTTTCCCTCAACTATATATCATCTCTTAATTCAAATTCACTTCATTTATAAATCACAATTACACAAATATATTCTATACTGAGAAAAAGTTAATTCTTTCTAAGGGTAAAGCCGTAGACATTTTACCGGCTCAGAAAATAAGCCATCAACAAAAAAAAAAAAACGTAACACACCCTAAAATATACGGATAAACTTGTATTCATCCAAACACTCAAAACTGATTATTTACGTTTAGAAAACATAACAACCCGAAAAATAAAAACCGACATTTGAACAAAGACCATGTGAGCATCACACCTTTGTGTTATCTTGAATAGCATCTCCTTTTGCACCATAATCCGTAACATTAAACTCATATCTCACCTCAAAAATGTTGCTAAAATCCCCAAATTTTGGTAACTTTTGTAAAAATGAATCAAAATTATATCCAATTGCTGAATTTGAGCAGAAAAATATTGAACAAATAAAGATAGTAACAAATTTGTTCATTTTTTTGAATTGTAAGATTATAATGAATAATGTCACATTTTTTAACATGTGATTTGATGAGTTTTGGACGTATCATTGTGATCAAATCTGTCGTTTTTTTTCATCTTTAATCTTTTTCACTTTATTCCCTTTTACTTTCTTGAATTGCGAGAACACACCCTGTAATTTAATGTAAAGTATATGTTTTTTTAAAGTGCTTGTCACATCAGTGATAGTGACCTACCGACATGTATTTTTTTTTTCTTTCATGAGGGAATGATTTGGTTGTGTTTAATGAAATATTATAAACTACCGTATATGTAGGAGTGTTTGTTTTGATTGATTCATTTAATCCGATTCAATTAGATGAATTTGATTGTATTTTGGTTTTTAAAATAAGAATTCGAACCATTCAAATAAACTTAATATCCAATTATTAACACTCCAAGTATTGATCATCCAAAACCGTATCAAGTTTGCATCAAAACTCGGCTCCAAAGATATGAAGCATGTTGGATTAAAATAAGATTGATTCATGTTTATGACATACCTCCTGATGATCCGGTGATATTGTTGAATATGTTAGCCATCGATTCCCAAAATGAGATGATCGTATTAGGATGGTATTAAGGTTATATTAGAACCTTATTAGAGAGAACACACTTATGTGTGTGTTGGGGTAAAAGAGATGGTGATGATAAAATGAGCCAACCCTTCAAAGGGTTTATTATGTCCCTTTATATACACACTCAAATTAGGAGTGTGTATTATTTAGTCCCATGGTGTTTAATAAGTGTTTACATTAAGCTCTCATAGTTCCGATCACCTAATGGGAAATCTATAGTGTCGGTAAGGTAAATACGTCCATCGAATATTTACTAGACACAGATTTCAGTTAGTGTCAGTCATCATATCAGTAAGGATAAATGATCAATGAGGGTCACAAATAATATGGGTCCAACATTCTCCCACTTGACCGAGTAGATCATTTATCTATGAGTATTGATAAGTCCGTACGAGATAATACTCATTTTGTTTCAAACCGAAATCATAGTCAATAAGTACAGTCGTAGAGAAGAACATCTACTCAGGACCCCCACTAGTCAAACTATGACTCAAATTCAAAACTGAATAAGCAATGATAGACCAACTAAGACAAATTTTGTTATAATAATGTCCAACACAGTTATGCGCATAAGGTGTAAATAATGGACAAACAAAATCTGAATAAGGAGGAAAATTTTCATTAATAAATAATAATGACCAATAAGTACAATATGCTATTAAATTAAGTCTTTTGTAAGCCCCATATTCGACACGTGTCCTACGAATATATTAGGACGAAGACCTTTGGTCATCGGATCCGCTTGCATGTCATGTGTACTTATGTACTCAACACAAAGAGCATTTTCCTCAACCCGTTCGCGTACAAACAGATACTTTGTGTCAAGATACAGCCCAACGCCAGTCGAACTGTTACTGTTCGAGAAAGTTACAGCAGCTGAGTTATCACAGTAAAGCTTCAATGGTCTAGATATTGAGTTGACGAGTTTGAGTCCACTGATCAGGTTCCTTAACAACATCCCATGACAGGTTGCATTATAAACGGCAACATATTCAGCCATCATAGTAGATGTCGTGGTCAGTTTCTGTTTATGACTCCGCCAAGAGATTGGTCCGCCAGCTAACATGAAAATATACCCAGAAGTAGATTTATGGTCTTCTTTGCTTTTAGCAAAGTCAGAGTCAGAATAACCTACTACTTCCAAGTTGTCACTTCTTCTATAAGTTAATTTGTAGTCTTTGGTCCCTTTCAGATATCGTAGAACCTTTTTAGCCGCTTTCCAGTGTGCTAATTCGGGGTTAGATAAGTAACGCCCCAGCATACCAGCGATGTAAGCGATATCTGGTCGAGTACAGACCTGAGCGTACATAATGCTCCCAACTACAGATGAGTAAGGTATCATCCTCATTTCAGCCTTCTCAGTTTCAGTGCTCGGAGTTTGATGAGGTCCAAATACGTCCCCTTTAACTACCGGAGCCACAGTGGGTGTGCAGTGCTGCATGTTATAGCGTTCAAGAATACGGACAATATAAGCCCTTTGGGAAAGACCTAGAACACCATTACGTCTGTCTCGATTTATTTCGATACCTAAAACATAAGAGGCATCACCGAGATCTTTCATGTCGAAATTATGCGAAAGCATTCGCTTCGACTCATGTAGCAAATCCAAGTTGTTACTTGCAAGTAGAATATCATCCACATACAAAACAAGGATAATAAAGTTACTCCCACTGATCTTGAGATAGGTGCATTGATCCACTTGATTCTTTAGGAAGCCATCAGATTTTACGACTTCATCAAATTTAAGGTACCATTGTCGTGATGCTTGTTTCAACCCATATATCGATTTGTTTAACTTGCAGACCATGTGCTCTTTACCTTCTGGAATAAATCCTTCAGGTTGCTGCATGAATACGTCTTCTTGCAAGTCACCATTTAGGAAAGCGGTCTTGACATCCATCTGATGTAACTCTAAATCATAATGAGCTACGAGTGCCATGACGATCCTTAGGGAATCTTTACGAGAGACAGGAGAAAAGGTCTCTTGATAATCAATTCCTTCCTTTTGAGTAAAGCCTTTTGCAACCAGTCTGGCCTTATAGCGTTCGACGTTTCCATTCGGGTCTAATTTGGTTTTGAACACCCATTTACATCCAATTACTTTGGATCCTTTAGTAAGTGGAACCAATACCCAAACGCCATTACGCTCCATGGATTTGAGCTCTTCAATCATGGCTTCAATCCAATGAGTGGCCTGATCACTATTAATAGCTTCTCGGTAAGAGGTTGGATCAGTAAGTTTCCCAATGTTTTCGACTTCAGCCAGATAAGTTTCGAAATCATCAAAATTTGTGTTTCTGCGAGCCCTTGATGATCTCCTGAGCTGAATTACGGGTTCTTCAGGAACAAGCGGTTCTTCGGCGTTTAGATTAGGAGGCATAGGAGGTTCAACCGGTTCATTAGGAGATCCAGGTATATCGGGAGCAGCGTTGGGTACAAGAGGAGTTATCGGAGGAATCGTGATAACCG
The DNA here is from genome assembly GCA_910822075.1 of Senecio squalidus. Taxonomy (NCBI): domain Eukaryota; kingdom Viridiplantae; phylum Streptophyta; class Magnoliopsida; order Asterales; family Asteraceae; genus Senecio; species Senecio squalidus. Next base: position 59,424,187 of record CAJVGC010000060.1, read on the forward strand.
ACGAGTGGTTTCCCCCCGCTTCTTGTACTTCTTGCAAATCTAAATCAGGATTTGTCGTGCTCCCACTGATCTCTGAATTTTCGAGGAAAGTGGCATGTTGCGTATCTATGATGCGGGTAGAGTGAGAAGGACAGTAAAACCGATAACCTTTTGAGTTCTCGGGATAACCAATAAAGAAACATGTAAGGGTTTTAGGATCCAGTTTCTTTAAGTTAGGGTTATAGACTTTTGCTTCGGCAGGACAGCCCCATACTTTCATATATTTTAGACTCGGTTTCCTACCTGTCCAGATCTCATAAGGAGTTTTAGGGACAGATTTTGATGGAACCCTATTGAGTATATGAACAGCTGTTTTTAAGGCCTCGGTCCAAAGAAATTTGGGTAGGTTAGTGTTGGCGAGCATACTTCTCACCATGTCCATCAAAGTTCGGTTTCTCCTTTCAGCAACACCATTCTGTTGAGGAGAACCTGGCATGGTGTATTGGTTAATTATGCCCTGTTCCTTGCAAAAATTATAGAAGGGACCAGGAGCTTGACCAATATCAGTATGTTTACCGTAATACTCACCTCCCCTATCTGATCGGACAACTTTTATCTTATGATCAAGTTGGTTTTCAACCAAAGTTTTATAATCGACAAAAGTTTGTAAGGATTCAGATTTTTCTTTAATTAGATAAAGGTGCATGTAACGTGAATAATCGTCAATGAATGTAATAAATGATGTATGTCCTGTTATTGATGCGGGATAGGGGCCACTAATATCAGTATGAATTATTTCCAACAAGTTGGAACATCTGGTGGCTCCTTTCTTATTCCCTTTAGCCATTTTGCCTTTGAGGCATTGAATACATGTTTCAAAATCACTAAAATCAAGAGAGGGTAAAATTCCTTCTTTTACGAGTCGTGTCATGCGATCTCGTGAGATGTGGCCGAGACGTTTATGCCACAATGTGGAGGAATTCTCTGCTTGTTTAGGTGATTTTGTCTTTGTTTTAGTTATGTCATCAATATTAAGAGACAACAAAGACTGTGAGAAATTATGATCTAGTTCTAATTTATACAGTAATCCATCCAAAAAACCACAACCAAACAACTCATTATTAAGAGTAAAAGTGATCCTGCCACAACCATGAGTAATTACATAACCTTCAAGATCAAGTCTAGATATAGATACAAGGTTCCGAGTAATTCTCGGTACATATAAGGTATCTATTAATCTAATACACTTTCCGGTATTCATATGTAAATTTAAAGTCCCCATGGCTTCGACATTTAAGAGATCACCGTTTCCAACTCTAAGTTTTCTTTGGTCCTTTGGTAGCTTCTGGATTGTAAGGAATCCCTGTAATGAATTGGTCACATGGACCATAGAACCAGAGTCACCCCACCATGTATTAAATGGAACATCAGTAGTAAAGGAATCAAATATTACGTAAAGAATATTACCTTTCTTAGCTAGCCAGTCCTTGAATTTAGAGCAATCTTTATGTCCGTGCCCTTTGGAGCGACAGAACTTGCAGTTAGTATTGCTTGTTGAAGGTTTAGGGCCAGAGGTAGCAGCACCATGATTTTGGACTTTATTTTCAGTCTTATTACTGTAGTTACCTTTCCTCTTCTTGAAGTTTGAAGTGGTCGTAAGGTGAACAGCAGCTTCAGGTTGAATGTGCTTAAGACGATCTTCCTCTTGAACGCACATAGCAATCAGTTCACTTATCGACCATTTATCTTTCATAGCGTTATAATTCACTTTGAAAGTGTCGAACCGAGCAGGCAAGGAAGTCATTATGAAATGCACAAGAAAATTATCTGAGACTTCCATTTCCAGATTCTTAAGCTTATGAGACATGTCAACCATCTTCATTATGTGTTCACGGACACCATTAGAACCTTCATACTTAAGGGTTAGCATCTGTAGCATTAAACTACTCGCGGTTGCCTTAGACGATCCCTTAAAGTGATCCTCAACAGATTTGAGGTAAGTTTTCACTTTGTCGTTATCAGGGATAGCTCCTCGGATGCTGGGATGAATTGAGTTCTTGACCATCATTAGGGACAGCCGATTCGCCCTTTCCCACTTCTCAAAGTCCGCTTTCTGAGTCGCAGTAGACGCAGCAGTAATAGCGGCGGGTTCATCATGGCGAATAGCATAGTCCATGTCGAGCATTCCCAGAGTTAAGTAAAGTTGTTCCTTCCAAGTAGTGAAATTAGCACCAGTAAGTGCCTCAATGCCGAAGTTTGGTACTGTAGTGGAGAATAAGGAGGATTTATAGTGACAGAGTTAGCTATATAAGGCAGACCAAGTAATGTCCCTTAAGGTAATAGAACTAGAGTAATGTCTAAAATAAGTAGACCTAATAGTAATGTTCCTGAGACTAAGACCATATTAGTAATGAAGCTAGTGATAGGTAAGCCTATTAAAAAACACCAAAATAATAGGCTAAAGTAAGGCTCTACTTAGATGTTACATCACCTTTGGGCAGAAATAACTAATATCTAAGTAAAATTATGAGCATAAGGTTTATGCAACACTATGTTTGTCTTTTGACCTTTGGGCAACAAAATAGAACATCGTGTTTTAAGGCATAATAAGAATCCTTTTAAGCACACAAGTACATTAAATCACCTTTGGGCAGAATTAATGTCCTACGTGTTTATTATGCTAAAGAAAAAAAATGCAATCATAGTAATCACCTTTGACCTTTGGGCAACAAAAGATGAAAACATGAATATTAGTGCATAAGTATAATAAGGTCACATATAAATAAGGTGACAAAAGCAGGGGTCAAGGGGGCTGCGCCCCCTTGCGGGGTCAAGGGGCAGCCAATAAGGCAACCAGTAAAACTTTAAAAAAAACGACCAAATTAGGGTCTGTAGTCATCCGTACGGATGAGATTATATTCGTACGGATGAGTATTGATTCGTACGGATGTAAGTCCAGGTTCGTGCGGATTAATCCTAGATTCGTACGGATGAAAAATTTAAGTTCGTACGGATGTAAGCCTAGGTTCGCACTGATTTAGCCTAGATTCGTACGGATCAACAGTTACGTTCGTGCGTATGAACAAATCAGATTCGTACTAATGAACAAGTCAGGTTCGTACGTATAGGGCTTCATCCGTACGTACGAACAAATCAGGTTCGTACGGATGAGCCTTCATCCGCACGGACGAAGTTCATCGGAATTAGGGTTGCTGTAGCAGCCACCAGGTCCAAAAAATCCCATTTTTCACCCAAAAATCAAAATCCGCCGGCCAGAAAAGTTGCAGAATCAATAATAGCAATAGCCAAGCGATAAATAAACATGAACCAATGGATAATCACGAGCCATTGGCTCTGATACCACATGTTGGATTAAAATAAGATTGATTCATGTTTATGACATACCTCCTGATGATCCGGTGATATTGTTGAATATGTTAGCCATCGATTCCCAAAATGAGATGATCGTATTAGGATGGTATTAAGGTTATATTAGAACCTTATTAGAGAGAACACACTTATGTGTGTGTTGGGGTAAAAGAGATGGTGATGATAAAATGAGCCAACCCTTCAAAGGGTTTATTATGTCCCTTTATATACACACTCAAATTAGGAGTGTGTATTATTTAGTCCCATGGTGTTTAATAAGTGTTTACATTAAGCTCTCATAATTCCGATCACCTAATGGGAAATCTATAGTGTCGGTAAGGTAAATACGTCCATCGAATATTTACTAGACACAGATTTCAGTTAGTGTCAGTCATCATATCAGTAAGGATAAATGATCAATGAGGGTCACAAATAATATGGGTCCAACAGACATCATCTTTGTCAAAGGTGTACTCGAAATTTTTATCATACGCTTCAAGCTTATATCCTCTCTACTAAACATCATACTAATCCTTACATTGGATGAGAATCAAGTTTTATTTTGAGGGTAAAAGAATGTAAAGGAAAGGAAATAAATAAATTGTTGTGTTCTCAAGTTTTTTTTAAGGAAGGAAAACAAAGTAAGGATAAGATTAGGAGGTAAAGTTTATATATTTTATTCAATAAAACAATCCGGTCATATTTGGGGTGATTGTAAAGTAAAATAAAAATTTTTCATTTACTTTAACCAACCACTTAAGCTAAACAATTTTAGTCTACCTTCCACTACTCATTCCCCATGACCAGGCTCGTTCGAGACTAATAACAACCTCTTCTACACTAAAAGTATTAGTACTTTCATCGTCTCGATTAGGTGGGCATATTACTATTTATGTCCATTTTCAATGTTAACCGATCAAAAGAGGTTTTAGTGGTTTTAAATGATTTATCTTTTGATGGTTTTTAAAACATAAATTCATGCCTGCTTTGACATGTACACTACGTATTCAGGTATTTGTTTTTTAAAGCGGTTGTCACATCGTGATAAATGACTGGTCCAATAGTACGAGAAATCATGCCGACATGTATTTTCCATCTTTCCATTTATTTGAATTATTTGCACATTTATTCATGACGATAATTCTATGTGGAATAATAAATATTATTTTAAACTATCTGTAATAGCCATATTGTAAATTTGTATTGTTATAAAATATGTGACATGAACAACTATAAGTGCAGGAACGGAGCTAGAATTTTCGGTTGGAGGGGCTCACATTTTTAAAAAAAAAACATTAAATTTTTTTTTGCCGCCTGAAATGTTAGGGGGGTCAAAGTAGTCATATATATATATATATATATATATATATATATATATATATATATATATATATATATATATATATATAATATATGGCTTTTTATTTACATGTCTCTGTCCCGTACACAAAACAACAAATACCCTTATTTTAGACAGCTTTTAATCTATTAGCAAACAGAAAATGGCAGAAAAGTGCAGTATCCCAGTAATTGATCTACTCGAATTCCCGAAGCAATCATCCCGATTGATCTCAGCTTGTGAAGATTGGGGTGTGTGTGTGTGTGTGTGGGGTATAAATTTTGGTACAAATTATCTCTAACCAAGATATTATTTTTTCATAAATTTTTGGTGTCACACCATTTCTATGTCGTTTTATATCAAATTTGATGTGATACTATTCCTTACATCAAATTTATTTATTTTTCATTCTGACCCTTTTGATTTTGTTTTCTTTTATTGTTTAATCCCATTTGATATTATTTAATTTATATATTTGCTATATTATTGATATAAAAGGTTAATATTAATTTATAGAAGTTACATTTTTGAAACAAGCTTGTTGAGATCAATAAAAGGATTAAAAAATGCATTATTTTTTTTATTTTTTTTACTTTATGTGTTATTTAGTTATAATTGTGTTTAAAAAATAGATTAAATACTTTTTAATAACCAAGTGTACATATAAAATACATAAATGATAAAACTAATAGATTAAACATTCATTATATTTAAATTTGTTCAAGCACCCATTCAAGTTTTGAGGGAAACGTCAACAAATGAAGTCAATTTGATCTGTGACGAAACAACTAGGTTTACAGAATTGACATAAGAAAATTAAAGACAAAGACGCTCATTATGCACTTCGTAATACATTAATAGACCATTTGTGGGAGCGACATGGAAACACGGAAAACTCAAATTTTAATTTAGAATAGTAATCAATATTTGTTGTACGTTTTATGAATTACCGTCCTAATGCTATTATTTATGTTTGGTTTACTACTAATATATAGGTTTTATAAAGTTTATTATCTTAGCGTTTTATTTAATTATTATCGTATATCTACTAATTAGTTAAATAAATTTATCAAAAGAAATTAATATGTAACTAAAAAAATATTTAGTGTAAAATTTTGGTGTAATACATCAAAGAAGATTTATTTTTTATATAAAAATATTCCATGAAGATGTTTCACATTTGAGATGTCCTGAAAAATTAATTTTTGAGTTTTAAAAAAATATTATATAATAATATGACATGACGAGAAATTCTTATTTTCATACAAGCTTATAGAGTGATCATTAGAAGATTGAGTTAATTTTATTTTAAGTTGATACGAAGTGATTTATACATTGGGCTTCTTGGATTAATAATCCAGGCGGAAAATTTTGTTTGTTGATGTACTTGGAGGTGTTTCCGTTTTGATGTTAGTCTCCTTCTTGGAGGCCAGTCATATAATTTGCTATTTTTTTGAACGACAATATTAGTGATTCGGGGCCACAATGACATTCAATTGGGCAGTATACGACCCACGAACCTTACACCAAAGTTAATTATCTCCTAATTTGCTCTTATTTTAAACGTTTTAATCAAATATTTAACTGCTAAAAGAAAGTATTTATATCATTGTGTCAAGCATGTGGGTGGCGGGAAGGGACCCTTGCACTCTATTGATTCAACTATTCAAGTTGTTCTAAAAAAACGTAAATTTGACATATAACAAGGATTTATGTTCTAAATCGTTTTTAAGGTTTGGCTAAAATATATATAAGTATGGTCGGTGACGCCATCCAGTGGCCGTTAGCTAAAGATGGCTTGTTCATACCGGTCTAGGTCCGGGGTAAAACCGTTTTGTAAAACAAACAATACCTAACATTATTCAACGAAATGGCCATAACACAAATGACTTAAAATTGCAAGGGCCAATGTTAAACTTTTCAAATGTCAATACCCATTTATCCCTTGTTCCTACCTTGACATCTTATGTGCATATCTCCAATCAGGCTATATTACAATATAAGTCTTCCAAGCGATTTCATTTCACACACATTAGCACCTTCGAGGGTGTTTGTGATTGCATATCTTTTGCGTATATTGCAGATTGCGTTTTCCAAAAGCATAACACAACTTTAAGTTTTTTGGTAAAACTGCGTTCTGACTTATTTTATATAAACAAAAACTTTGATTTAATTTAAGTTTTTATTAAATTAAGATGTTTTGTTTGAGAGAATATAAATTGGAGTGGTTTAAAAGACTTATTCAAGTAGTAGATTGGAAAACGGATAGTAGATAGTAATAGGTATTTGAAAACGTAAAGGTTATTTTAAGTTGAACATAATGAAATCGAGTTGTTTTGCTTTGCTTTATGGGATATGTTTTACTTTCTTAATGAAGATCGATATAAAGTTAAGTACACTAGGAATATTTTGCAGTGGATTAGAATGGCTAGTACTGTTAGTATGTATTATGTATTGTTAGTAGCCCGTTTGTAATTGTATAGTCTAGTTATATCTTGACCCTTGAACGCCCAAACCTTGTATTTATATATTGTTTAATGAGAATGATTCATTTTGCCATTTACCAATCTACGAATACAGCATGTTTTATGATCGTTAGCAAAAATGACATTCCTATATACGAAGCTGAAGTTGGAACTGCTCCTATAGTATGATCTCTTCTCACATATTATTTCATTCTTTCTTACTAGTAATGCAGATTGTGCAAACAAAAAGGCTTACTGCTGATTACCGAATACGTATTTTTATTTTCGTTTTAGAAAGAAGAAGCTGCACATCAGCACCAGTTCATCCTACACGCAGCTTTGGATGTTATTCAGGATCTAGCATGGACTACAAGTGCTACGTAAGTTTCCTAAACGATCCCTCTCTTTAACGCTGTAGCTCATAATTCTAGCTCATGCTGACTTTAACTTTTCTGGTTTCAGGTTTTTGAAATCTATCGACAGATTCAATGATATGTTGGTGTAAGTGTACGTTACAGCTGGTCATATCCTTCTTATTTTCGTAATTAATTGGTTATTGAAACAAACTACCATGATATCATTCCGTAATCTGTCTTTCTTTGTCTGTAATTCGCCGGTAATTACCTAAACTGTCAATGATCATCACTTAGACCACAATTGTCACAATCACCATTTTTTATGTCGTTTCAGTTACTGCTATGACTTTGAAAATTGTCTTGATTGTTACGCTTGAAATCTTTGTTGTTGGGTGTGAAGATATGTTTTTAGTTTCTATATTTTTACCTATATATGTCCCTTAACTCAGGTTACCCATACACGATTGATGCTTCTTCATGACTCCCGTAGTGACGATGGAATCAAGAGCTTTTTTCAGGAGGTCCCCGAGCTTTATATAAAGGTAACATTTAAATCTGTCTGTTCGTCAAAGTATGCTTATAGTATATCAAAATTTTCTTCTCTGATCTCGTGTCTTAAGTTTACAAGATTCAGTTAGTCCCTTTATAATTTAGTTAAATGACGTCGTTGCAGATTCTTTTAAACCCTCTCTACCTAGTACTTACCAGGATCTCGTGTTACATCTCCACATTTTGATACAAAGGTACGAGCCTTTGCGAAAAGATACCTATGAGTCCATCTTACATTTCACTTCGCCACTCAACTGTTAACTCTCAACGTGGTAATGAGTACAAAACTCAGTATGTATCTCTTTTTTGAACAAAACGCTTAGATCTTTGTAAAGATGTAATGTAACTTAAATTATCCGTTCACTCTTTTTCTTGTTACTCGGATTTCTTCCAACGAGGGAGGATTTATATTCTGAAGTTAACAAAAGAACAGGTGGTGTCAACAAGTCATAACTAGAAAGGTTGGATTGACCCAGCACGAACTGGTATACTCGATCGTTCAGGTTTTCAATTTTAAGTTATAGCAACAATAGGTTCATGGTCATGTCAAGTTCATTCTGTATTCATTATCAAAGAAAGTAGTTCAAGTATTTGAGTATGATTCGCATTTCATTCAGAACCGAACAGGTTTCAAATAGAATGCTTTTAATTCGAGAAATGATAAATTTACTTTTGTACTAATTTATCTTTCTAATTCTCTACATGACATGATTTTATTAAATCAAGAACAACGTATCTTTACTCACAATTCATTGAAACAATGACACAACCCCACTAGGTGTGGGGGAAACTCGTAGCCTTAATCGTCTGACGATCGGAACACTCCCAAGAACTAGGAAAAAAAAACTTACAACAATCCCAAGAACTAGGAAAAACGACTTACAAATGTTTGAAAGATATTCAATTATGGCTTCAAAAGTATTTGTTGTTTGTTTATGATGGGGGTTTTAGATCAAACTCAAACTCAACCGACCCATGTACATCCTTGCTTTCAACGCTAACAATCTCGGACTCGTTGCAAGTTACAACAATGAGTTGTTAGTTGGTACATGTTTATCTCGTAAAAATTATATACTCCGATATGAACAAGTATGTTATAACAATTTATTTGTATGGCGTGGTGTCACGATTGTTTCAAATTATAATAGTCACTTTTCGCAATATTATTATGTAATTTTGTTTCAACTAATATAATAATTACTAAAATAGTTGTATGACCTTCACAAAATCACATAATAAAGAAAAAAAGAGTGTTATCAAAATAATATTTAACAAATCCTATTGCACATAAACGTTTCGGAACGATTGTTGATAGCCCAGTTAAGCCACGAGCTAAAGACACTCGTCATTCTCAGGTAAATCGAATAGAAAAACCTCTCTGTTTCTGTTTACCTGTTTATCGACAATATGATCAAGGAAAAAGAGTTGAACTACACTCACACACACATTAGATTGTTCAAAATAAAGGGTGTAAACAATACGAGACATCTCGCGAGCTATTCGAAATATACTTGGTTTAAACGAGTTGAACTTAAACTCGAGCTACTCGAGAGTTTCGAGTTGAGTTCGAGTTCCAAGACACTCGCAAGTTTTATCAAACTTAAGCTAAATTACACTGTTACCCTTTGAATTTTAACAAATAAAGTAATATATGTATACGATGTGAATCGAGCCGAGTTAATATAATGATTATTTATCGAACTCGAACTTGAAATGTATAATCAATCGAGCTTTAGTCAAGTTTCGAGCACAAATTTTAGCAATCGAGTCAAACTTGAACCTGAAATTTAAAGGTCAGGCCAACTCAAGTTGAGTTTCGAACCCGAGTTTCAATTACCTAGCCAAATTCAATTTTGGTAATACTTGGTTCGATTCAACTCGACTCGACTCGACTTGTTTACACATGCATCGAAATCAGGATTGTGTAGCTGCATGGCCACTCCATATACAGATCAAAACATCGCAATTCGTAGAAAAGTTTAATATGTGAGTGATTCAAGATATGTAATGCATGAATTACATAAAAAATTAAAACAAAATCTGACTAACACCTTGTTATTATCAATTCCAATTCACCTAACACCATATCAATCAAATCAGATCAAATTATTCATAATTTCATCAATTAAGCAAGCCTACGCTTACGATTTTTACGAGGTTTACCAAAACCCTTACACAGTCCACATACCGGAACCCTAGGTGACGGCGGCTCAATAGCCGGCGACGCTCCACCGTTTCCTGACCGATTCCGTCTCACAGTGTTGATCGGTCCAACAGGAGGTTTTGATTGATCGTTTTCGTTTGATTGAATTTGAATTTGATCGGATTGAGGCGGATTACGGTGGTGTAATTCGCCGGAGAAGAAATTGTCTTTCCAGATTAAGCCTGATGAGCCTTGGCGTCTGAATGAAACTGATGATCTTTGTAATCCTGCCATTTTTGGGGCACTGGAATTTTGGTGGTTTGGTTAGGGTGATGTATTTGTTGGAATTTGGATATGAGTAGAGGACTATATCACCTTTTTTAAAAAAGAAAATATTTAATTATTTTTCTTTGGATACCTAATTTTAGTTAAGAGTGTATGGATGGATACAACAAGATTTAGCCATTTAGTTAGTGGTGTGTAGAAATGGATCAACTTGGTAAAATTGATTAATCTACAAAAAAATGAATGGATAGGTAGATCATTCTTATATTGGTTTTGTTTCGTGATATTATTATTAAAAAAATGATATATCCTTCTACAAAATTCTTTTAATGTTATAAGGATGTGGCAAATGTAATCAACTAATTCTATTTTATCATCTCATTTTTTGATTTTACCAACCGTCATAATTATGTTGTTAGAAAAATTATTAGGAGGATTTTATAAAATGATATATTATTTCTCTATTATTAAATGAACTAGATTATTCTCCCGCGATAGCGCGGACAAAGTAAAAACTTGATCGTAAGCTATATATTTATGCAGATTTTAAATTATTATGAGAAGACAATGTTACACGTATAATAACATATATATACATATACGTTTATACAAATGTTGTTTATAGTTATAATAACATATATACCTTTACGTTTATAACATATACACCTTTACGTTTATACACATATTATGATCTTTTGTATTAGAAGATTTTAGAATAACAATAAGGTAAATAATAGTTAAAATTAAGCGATTTTATAAGTAAATTAGAATTATGTTTTTTATTTTAGTGGAGAGAGAGAGAATTAAAGAGATAATGTAATTATATATTGTAAAAGGGTGTAAAATAAAAATAGTTTTTGATGACATTATCAATTTGATCTAACGGCTGAGATAATATATGTTAATCCATCTAAGGGACCTTATTTCGCTATGTGTTATTTAAGGCCTCTATGTTATTACTCTTCTATATTAAATTTGTAAGGATCATATGGAATTGTGCCCTTAGTGGGCTTTTACCCGGTTTTCTTGGACTTTTGCTTAGTCCAGCCCAGCAGCATAAACGAGTTAGCGTCTTAGCATCGTTCTGGAATTTGCTGGCTTCCTAGCATCGTTACACGTGCCTTGCTGTCTCTCCACCTCTACAACACTTTTCCTCCACCTCACTTTTATTCAAGATCCATAATTTTGTTCCCTAATTTGTGCGTTGATTACTGATATACATAATCTACCTGATTTTTTTCTTGATTGTTGATTTTTGAACCACCTACCTTGATTTTTTATTGGTATTAATGCTGATATTTTGTATCTGCTATTTGTCACTGAATTGGGATAGGCATTCATAACCGATATTGTTGAATCTAGGTGGTTGTTTTTGATATGTTGTCTATTTTTCAGGTTGTAGGTGATGGGAGATTCATACTTGCAACTGATGATGAAGTGATGAAGGTTGAGGACTTGATTGATCATAATAGTTCAGCGCATTTTGTTGTGGACACCGGTGTAGCTGCTGTCTGCACTTCAAATGATGATACTTTTAATCAGGAGTTCATACCCATCGACTGTGAAGGTCTGTCTAATTAATTCTTTTCCGTTTTTTATTTCTCTAATTCAGCATGCTTTACATACGGATTCAAGTTATTGATGAAGAGACCGAATAGGAGAAAGACCTAAATGAGCAGATAACAAACGCTGAAATGGAACTCGACAAGAAGACAAGGAGTAGAGATCTAATCAAGGCTGAAATCCAAAATGAAAAGGTAAGATATGCGTAAAAGTTGTAATAATTCATTTTTAATTATAAGGTTTTGAATATCGGTTTATATAATTTCTTTTGTATACTTTGTTGAACAGGCTAACTTGAAAGCGGATAATGAGGTATTGAATGCTGTTGATATGGAGATAAAGACAACAGAGCGGTTAGTAACATCAAAGAGGCTGGATGGATTTGTATTTTCATTTGATTGATATCGTAGTTCGATTAACCCTTACTAGATTATATATGAAAAAATAAATTGGTCGAACCTATATCCAAAACCTGAACTTATCGAACATCTAAAAAATTGCATGTTTGTTTTTGCAGGTACCTGCTTGGTGATGGACGATTATGAAGCCGTTTCAGATACTCCACAGATGCTTCGACCACCACCTGGCAGTTTCCTCGACCGTGAAGAACTTATCCAACATGTTGGGGAGTTTGGAGTCTCTCAGGGATATGTTGTAACTATTAAGCAATCAAAAAAGGAGAAAAGTAGTAGTTCTTGGATGCCAAAAAGGAGGTGTTTATAGGAACAGGCGTAAAGGACTAGATGACGGGACAAGTGAACTTGCTCGCAAAAGAAAATCGGGTAAGGGCGTAAAGGTCTTTCTCAACATTTATAGCGTTTATTTGTCGCCCTTATGACGATGAATAGGTCTCTAAACCTTTCTCAACCAGTAAACGGGTCAATAGGTCTTAACAAAATTATAAAGTTTGGACAAAAAGTGTTTTGGGTCAGCCCAACGTGAATTGTTTCAACTGTAACATGAAGGATTCTTCACGTCCTATATGCAAGGTTTTCCTCATGAAAACGAAATATAGGCCAACATATTTAGATGTTTCAAGTTTTTATACTATTCTAATGAAATTAATACTTAGTGGTTCTGCAGGTGGGTGACTTTGGACTGTCAAAAATCAAGCGGAATAGTTTGGTTAATGTTGGATCGAATAATTCGATACAGGTGTATTTTGTGTATCTGAATGAATTTTCAGTTTGATTAGCTAGAAAAGCTCCTGTCCTATCACGACACTACATGTAAGTCTTATTTTGAAAATTGTCTTTATATCCTTATACTAACAATAGTATTTACAATTTAATGAAGCTTAAGTATTAAAGAAACAACTAACTGATGGCTTTAAATGAAAGGACGAGATAATATGACTCACTTCATTAATACCAAAAATATTTAACTTGCACGATTTAATCTGCACCGTACGCAAACACGTACAGTGCAAAAAGCAACAGATGAACTGAAAACATAGTATCATTCATATAAGTTACGTGGATTTGAGTCTGTTATTTGTTATAACAGGGAGATATGTTGCTCCAGAGGTCTTTAAAAACGAACAACAAGTCCAACAAAACAGAGTTCAGAATCAACAGGTAAGTACAATAAAAGAACTATCAATTCATGCACACACACCAATAATTGTAAACATAACAATACAAGTACCATCAATATCGTTACGCAACCAACACATTTGAAAGAAAAAATCACAGGTGCCATGACAAAGGATACGGATATACACCAGCAAATAGTAGAAGACGTTGAGACCTCCGTCACAGACAAACGCAAACCGACAACTACAGCAGGTAAACATACCATAAAAAAAAAAAAAGTGAAAACCGCTTCAACAAAAAACAACTTTATCTTGCAGACAGCTTGGAAACATTGCATCCCACAAAACGAGAGAGGTTCGAGGACTAGACAATGAACAATAACAAAAAAACGCAACAACTATCCACTTCCGAAAAAAGGTAGTTAACAACGATGAATTTCGAATGTAAATAAACGTAGTTGCAAATTTTCACAACTTTGTTATCTTTTGTAATCACCGTAACAACTTCGAACAGCACGAACGTCTATTTTGGTTAATGATAGATAATAGTATCATTTAGGAAAATAAACATATCCGCATCTTTGTTTATTACTACTAGATACAACATATCGCTTCAGGTTTGTATTATCTTACTTCAATCAACACCAAACAGCAGATGAGGCAATGGACGCTCAAGATAACCGCCCACAAAAGAACGAACCCGTGCAACGCACGGGATCCTTCTAGTTATATATTAAATATTAAAAATATGACTTTTTGTTTGGTCAAACTAAAAAGATATTGTAATAACAAAGTCTATATTCGCTTTATGATTCGGTTTGGGATCAAACCGGATTTAAAATGATATTAGACTATTATTAAGCCCATGCCATTTAGTTTGGTTATCAATTCTTAAATTTAAATTTTTCAATTTCGATGTAATTAAATTTTGAATTCTACTTTAGATTTTCATACGACTATTATTAAATATAATAATAATTATTAGTTAACAATCATAGCTTTCAAGTGATACTGTGATAAAAATAGTTTTTAATAGTTAATGTTTAAAAAAGTAATTATTAGGTAACACTTAGACTTAGGGGCTGTTTGTTTCGATTTATATAAACGATTTATGAGTTTATGTAAATTTTCATAAGCTTATAAATCTATTTATTTTTTGCTGAACCTATTAAGTTGAGCTTATAATTTATTTAAAGTTATAAGCTCAACTTAATAAGCTAATAAGCAAAAAAATGGACTTATAAGCTTATAAAAATTTAGATAACCTGCTCATAAGCGGTGGCGTAGGGCTAAACAACACATATGAATTCGATGAAAAGAAAATTGGTTAATTGTTTTGAAATACATTGAAATTTACATTCAATTTTCAAATCTTCTATTGTATCTATTAATCTTATATATATGTCTATTTCATGTATACTTTTATCTTTTCTCCAAGTTACCGGTTACTTTCTTGTTTGAATTGTTACTTGATGATGTGGATTTGCCATGTCATTATGTAAAAGAAAAGCTAATCATCTCTCGTTTGGAGGTAGGCTTACACTTGTGAAATCGGTCTTAAATAGCTTACCGATATACTTCTTTTCGCTTTTCAAAGTTCCAAAATCCATCATTGTACAACTTGATAAAATTCGTCGGAGATTTTTGTGGGGGGGCAACTCAAGGGGCAATAAAATAAATTGGGTAGCATGGTCTAAGGTTATGGCTCCTAAAGATCTTGGCGGATTGGGTGTGGGTTCGCTTCATGCGCAAAATTGGGCATTATTAATGAAATGGTGGTGGAAATTAAGGGACAACAATCATTATTTATGGAAGGAAGTGAGGGACAAACCTTTGCTCTCATTATGCAAAGCTAATGTGTCGGGTGTTTGGAATAATATTTGCAAGATCACGAAAGATATTTATGAGCTAGGTTTTAAACTGGAGGATTTCTTTTCATTTAAAATTGGTAATGGCAAAAGGATTCGATTTTGGAAGGACCATTGGATTGGTGAAGCTTCATTTCAAGTGTTATATCCGTATCTTTTTTCGCTAGAAAAGACGAAAAATTGTTGTATACATGATCGTATTGGGGATAGTAGCTTTAATTGGAATTGGAGGCATGGTTTTGACAATCACGTATACACGGAGGAATTATGCTCGATGTTACATAAGATCATCTTCTTTTCGCCAAAGGATATGGAAGACAAATTGTCCTGCAAATTGTCGAAGGATGGAAAATTCACGGTTGGAAGAGCAAGACGTTGCGTCGAAGAGAAAATCACATCGTGTGGGGCAGAAGGTTTATTATGGATAAAGTTGGTTCCATTAAAAATAAATTGCTTTGTTTGGAAGGCTCAATTGGGAAAAATTCCGGTGACAAAATGTCTTACGGATAGAGGTTTAAATGTTGGATCGACTATCTGCAAAATATGTAATTCGGAGGTAGAATGTGCAAATCATGCGTTGATTTCTTGTACACGAGCGGAGAATACATTAAAGGAAGTATTTAATTGGTGTGGAATATTGTTTTCTAACATATCTTCGGTCATGGAGCTATTGGAGTTCGGTGCCAAATGGGGAAATTGTCAAAAGAAGAGAAAGGTTTTACTTACTATTTTTCAATGTTCATTGTGGTGCATATGGAAGGCTAGAAATGATTTGGTATTTAATAACATCAGGAAATCTCATATGGTCATTTTAGGAGAAATTATTTCTACCTCTTACCTTTGGATTAAGCATAGAAGTCATATGGATTGTAATTGGTTAGAGTGGGGCAACTCCCCTTTCTGATCTTGTTTCTTTTGTTTGTTTTTATTTCTTGTACTTTCGACGTCCTTAGTTTCCCTCTAAGGTTCGTTCTTTCTATATAATATTTGCCGTTTCCAAAAAAAATAGATGTATATAAAAGTTGTATAAATACAATAAATGATTTAATAATTAAATATATACAATAGATTTTGATATAAAGTTCTATTATTTATTTCAAAACAATTAATCCAAAAGAAAATAAGCAATAAAAACATAGATGGTTTAACTTTCTAAAAATTTTCCCGCCATATTTTCATCAAAATCAAAACCCAAAAACAAAACATCTAAACGCCGACATTCACTGTTCAATTCCCGTGATTTAGATCTCGTTGTCAATTGATTATTCCCAATTTCTAATCCCAATTCAGTATTCACATCGCAGGTATTTATATAGATAAATCTCTTAATTTATAATGTTTGTTTTTAATTTACACTTCTTAATTATCACAATATTTCAATTTGTATCACAATTGACATTTATATATTAAAAAGTAACAAATTTTAACTGAAATTAAATATGAATTTGGTCATTTTAAGTTATTGCAGATAAGGTGTTCGATGAAATGTTTAGGTTTCCTAATGTTCAATTTCTCCTCGTTTAGTCGTAATTGATGGCGAATGTGGTTGTTTTTTAAGTATATGTAATGAAGGTGTTTGATGAAATGCTTATTTGGTTTGTTGCAGTTGTGTAAGGGTTGAGGGGCGATTAAAACAGCGAGATGTATGGGCGGAAGGCTAGTCAACTTTTAAAAGAATTTGTGAGCAGTGAATCCGGGCAACTCACAAGCTTTAACGTAAAACTCCCTTCACCTTTTGCTCATATATGTTCTTGTGTTATTTAGTACCAAACGAGTGTTTTATCAAAATGTAGACGTTTAATTGTTACAAGGATTTTCTGCTAGTTAGTAATTCAGTCAAATTTCTCGCCCTAATGGAACTGTGTAGGCGATTTTGTTATCATCTCAATTTAAAGTCTTTGGTCCAAGAATTATATGTCGTTGAAGTGAAAAATCCAGTTAGTCGTTCTGAGTCGTGACAACAAAAAAAACTGTTTTCTAATTCTTCCTTATATTACTTGCTGGTTTTATACACATTTGTGGAAAGTAGTCAAATCTAAAATAAACGAAATAAAAAACTAAGTAGTGCCTTCTAAAGATGGAAAATTGATTCCCAAACCATACCTGAGAGGTCACCCGAGTTTGTTGTAACAAGTCCAAGGAAATATCCCGCACTTATCGTTTTTGTCAATTACTTATGAATTCTTATTTCTGCCTTTTATTACATCACTTATTCATATCCAAAATGACCAACTAACATCCCATGTAACGTTTCGGCTTGAGAAACATTGTGTTCCCTCTGCCATCCAAATGAAAATTTGAGGAGATATTTTATTTATTAACTTGGTTTTTATTTTGATGTAGAACGATCTATTTGCTCAAGTCATTGACGACTGTAATCAACATATGCTTCAACTTGATGCCTGCTTAAGGTCATACTCGCTTACTTCATTTTTTATCCTTTTTTTCATTATTCTTTTGTTTTTTATTTGTTAAATTTGTGACAGAAAGATGCATGAGGAAGGATCGAGCAATAATCAGACAGGAAAAAATCCTGATCAGAATGGGGCCCTCATTCATCACCTTGCATTGGTCCGCAATAAGCGTTGTCTCATGGCTTATGTGTAAATCCTTGATTTTTTATTTTATTTTTTTAACCTTTAATTTCAATTACCAGTGGCATCTATGTTTATGTTTTATTTTATCCTGACAGGTATAATCGAGCCGAAACTATTCAAAATTTGGGATGGACAGTCGATGCTACACTTCCAGAAGAAATTTCAGAGAAATTTAGCAGTTCAGAGAAAGAATATCAACAAAACCATTTTAAAACTTTGAAATTATACTCTAGTGATATGGATATTGATTTGGCCGTGGTATGTCCCCTGATTTCCTTTTTTTCTATTTTTTTTCTGTTTTATTCATGGTGTGAATATTATAAACTGACAAGATCTTAAATATGCATCATATCGATGTGTTTGTTAGGACATGGTGCCACCCAAAGATCCCTGCATCAAGGTGAGGGCCCTTGAAGAAATCGGTCATGTTGTGTTCGATGATCATTCGGCCAATCTTGCAATGCACGCTATTCTCTTTCTTAGACGAACTGATGCAGAGCGTTACATTTCTGAGGTATTTCTCTCAATATTTCAATCTTTTGTGGCGTTTGGATAATCAGTTAGCAGCTGCAACAACATTATCTTAGGGTAAAAAATAATTTTCTGTTGCCCTTTCTTTAACCTTGTTTGAGATTATTTTACTCTCATTTCAAATTTCCATTTCAGTCATTTTACCTAGACAGAATTTGGAACACATTTTCTCAATTTCTTTCATCTTCAAACTACAGAAACACATGCAATCACTTTCTCCTGCATTATTTTAGCTGATAATCTGACTCTAATTATTAACGATCACATAATCTTATTCAAAATGCATATCTAAACACATCCTTCATGTAGTTTCATTTCGTTGTTTGAATCTAACCTTCAACTTTATTGATGATCAACAGGGTAGAATGGAAGAGCTCACCAGTTAATCTGTATCTTTGACCAACCCAAAACTTCGCTCATGAAATATATGTATCTGGAACATCGTCCAGAACAAGGTATATCAACTTATATATCCATGGAAAAACATTGTTCATAGCGAGACATTTTATAAACTATTGTGTTCTAGATTGATAAAACAACTAGCAACGTTGGATGCTCTGAAATGAATTGTTAAAGATAAGATTTGTTACTAATTTTCACGGATTAGGCTTTCCTTTGCAAGTCAATAGTTTATACCAACAAATTACCAGAAATGTCCAATATGTCTGAACTTATGTATTATTACATTTTAAGTGTTTGATCTACTTGTTAAGCACGACTTCATTCATTGATGTTTCTCTTTCGTGTACCGTACTTGCTGTAGTTTAAGGGTTTAGATGCGCTTTCTGAAAGTGATTATATTATATTTGGGCTTCAGTAATTAGGAATCAGAAAGTTAGTTGCGATATAATATGCTTTAAGAAACAGTGGTTTAAAATTGTAATAGCCTGTTTAAATTAGAAAGATATGCTTATTCACCTAAAGCTCTACAGAAACCGAGACTAATCAACAAAGAAAAACGAATAAGGCATTAGCAGGTAAAAGTCAGTTCTCCCTCTAACATTCCAACCCACAGCATGAGATCTTCGTGTCTAATATTTGCATCCGAGGGGATATCATTTTCCATCAGGTATTGAAGAACGTCATCTGATTCTTGTATTTCTAAGTTAGTTGCCAAATCATCTTGATTTAAACTGTGATCGATGTTGTTGTCAACTTCCAAACTTTTCTTTTTTTCATTATTTCTTGTTCTTTTCCTCGGAATAGCATTTGGATTCTTGAACAGATTGTTCATGGATAATTCAACATCTTGTTGCTTTTTCTCTGTATCTGGCAAGATTCTTTCTATAACAACCAACTGGTCTTCTATGAGCGCATGTTCTTGTTCCAAATTTGGAATTTGCGTATTCAGTTTGTGCAGATCTTGCTTGATTTTTGTAATCTCTGCATTTGCAACTTTCGTAGGATCTATCCATGGTCTTCTTCCATCTTTTCTGTTTGTAAACTTTAGAACTCCTCCCGAGATAGTCATCTTCGGTTGATCTTGTTCTACTCCTCTCTTTTCCTGTGGAGTTGAAAGCAAAAGTTTCATTGTATGTTTGGCAAATGGGTGTTTAATAGAAGTGGCAATATGGGTGGGTCGGTTTAGTACGAGTCAAAATGGGTCGGGTTGACTTGAATACACTTTTTGGTCCCAATTTTATTTTATTATAACAATAATAATATAAAGTCATGACCGTTCCTATTTCATATGGGCAACTTTCAACCCATTTGACCGTTCCTATTTCATATAAATTTCTATTTTAACAAGAACAAAATCGAAATATTTACAAGTAAATAGTGTGAAACTTTCGAAGGTTTACTCACATCTTTTAGTGATATCCTCTTGCTAACACTTTCTATGCACCTTTTGACATGCTGCAACTCACATTTCGTAATCTGTTCTTTCGCCTTTATGTTCAAAATATTCGCCTTTAATGTATTTTGGAAAAACCTTAATCTTTTCAATTCTTCTTCGATGTCACTTTGCATGTTCTTTTTGACAGCAAGTAGTTTCCTCTTGCTCTTTATGTTCTTCAACATATGCTGCTCGTCTCTTTGAAAGTTTTCATTCGCGTATTCACATAAAAACTTATCGACACATTGGAAGCCCTATAAGCAATACAACATAAGAAAATCCTCTTTGAAGTATAAATTGTAATCAAAATCTTCAGTTTAACAAACGATTTAACGCCTCTACTAAAATAAGCAATGGAAAAGAAGAAATTGAATAATTGCTAATTAGGATACTTACAAACTCGCAAAGTGTTTTATAAAATGTTTTTATAGTATGATTGAATCTCTCTTTAACATAATCATGTAACCCCTCAACGTCTTTAATAAAAAAGCTAGTACCCGCTTTACTCCATACCATAATCGAGTTTGTATTAGGATCATTCACCATATCAAAAAGCTTGTACACGAAAGAAAGGTTAAAGTTTCGTGTTAGCAACTTCAAATTTGCTACCATAAATGGCAAAGATAATTGAATCAACCCTTCAACACAAACACCACTATTTTTCAGTTCTTCTTCCTTTTCAAACTGAGACATGATTTGATTTATATATTTGGGATCGGAGTGTGCATTTTCCGTAAAGATCTCCATCTTTTGCAGGTTCTCGTTGGTGATTCGTAGGTTATTAATGCTAGTTGCTAAATAATTTTTGGTGATTTCTTGTTGTTGTTTGAGTTTTAGAACTTTCGAATTCCATATCTTAAGATTGTTTTTCATTACTTCAAACCCGGTTTCCATTTTCGCTCTTTGATAAAACTAGAATGATATGTTTTTATAGGGTTCAAGGGCTTTTCGAGTTCTTAATCTCTACATGCTTTTGTGTTTAACAGACATTTTTCAGTTAAGGCGCTCATGCAGTAAAGTGTGTGTACTTTTATGAAATAAAAATTATCATTATAAACTACAGATTGTTTTTGAACATTGGTGAACCTTTAGAAACTTAGGATAATGATATTTTTAACCATTTTATATGAAAACATGCCAATTAAGATTATATTTTATAGGCAACGTGTTAAATAAATATAAAATATATTGTAATATACACACGGGCGTCTCAAAATTGAAGGTCTAAAGCGAATTTTAAAAGACAAGCCTTCTAGAAAGACGTTTTACTATTACTTAAACTTTTCCCTCATATATCAAATTGATTTTTCTATCTTTTTTTGATACGAGATTTGATTCAGTAGTTAAGTAACTTTTAAATCTATAAAATAGCTTTACGTTTTTGTTTTGAACGCTTCAAAACCTTTAAAATAAAAAGCTAATGCAAGCAAGTTTTAAAAAGAAACTATAATTTATTTAGCTCAAGCTACTTGTATATTTAATTGAAGAAGCGGTCATCAATCTCGAGCTCAAATGTAAGGATACAAGTTTTGGGTCTCAAGAGTCGAATCTTTTAGACCTAATACAATTCATGTATTTTTGAAATAATCTTTTCATGAATAAAAGTACCTCTAAATTATGCATAAATTTACTTCTTGATGTTAAATCCCTTTTATAGATAACAACTTAAAATTTAAAGATTTTGTTAAAATCATATTTTCAACCATTTCAAATCATCTAACTATTTCAAAACCATTTTTAAAACAAAATAACCACAAATCACTTTAACTAGATTTTTAACCACCAAATGATTATAAACTGAATTGTCGTAGCTATAATTTAAAAGAATTTATGTTTAATCACCAACTTCATGGTGGTGGACCAATCTGGTTTGAAATCTTAGACACTTAAAGCCTTA
>CAJVGC010000060.1:59446598-59601378 GCA_910822075.1 Senecio squalidus
CGATTATAATCTCAATACAAAACAAGAAACATAAGCGACTTTTATAATTTCCCAATACATTTATAATCTATCTTTATTGTACATTAGTATACATCCTAGTGTTATAGATCTAGCTCAATGATATATGAGTTGACACATTAACCAAAAGTCATGTGTTCAAGTCGCGACAAAAATCAGAGGCGATTTTGTTGTTGCATAGCCAAAATAAGTTTTTGTGATTAGTTGTTAATATTTTTCTTTTCCATGAAAGACATGAACAATAATGAATTTATGTTAGCCTAAAATATAGGTGATGATATAGTTCAAATAATTATAAGTATTTATTTCGGTTTATTTGTTGGACTTATGAAGTTATTTAAACTTTAAAAATTCAATAAGCTCAGTTCTTCAGGCATAAAAACTTATCAAATTAAGTTTATAATTTATAAAAGGTTATAAGGTTAAGTTGATAAACTGATAAACAGTAAAAAGATATCCGAGTTTAGAAACAAACACCCACTCAAACCGACCAACCAAACAACCAATAGCTAGCCAACCAGGCAGCCCAAGACAGATGGCTGGTCATATGGTCTGGCTGGGCCTCGAACATAACGGAAAAACAAAAGATTACTAGTGAAACAGTCCAACCACTTCCAGCTCATCATATCTCCTATTCTTCTTCTTCATTTTTTTTTCAATTTCAATCCACCAAAATTTCACCAGTTTCCATGGCTGCCTGTAAGTTTTCCTTTTTTTTTATTATTATTTTTTTTTTAAGTAAAAAAACCCCTTTTTTCTAGGGTTTTTCTATGTTCTTAATTGTCATTAATTTGATATAATCTAAAGTATGCATTTTTATATATGGGTTTAATTTTATAGATAATAAAGTTTGCATTTTTATGTTAAATGTTGTATCTTGAAATTGATTATTATGCATTTTTTCGTCGAAATTGATTGTGCATTTGTTTGTTTGTTTAATACTAGGTAGCTTTGGGGCTTCAGGTTTGAAACTTTATAATTTGAAGTTGGGTCCTGGTAGAATTGAATTACCTAATTTGCAAAATGGATCAAGGCTTCCAAACTCGCAACGCTTTGATGGTTTGGTGTTGTCGCAACGTTCGGGGAAAGTGTCTAACCTGTGCTTGTGTTTGCCTGTCAAGACTGTCCAACGTAAGAATTTTCTTTTCTGCTGTTTGTTCATATGTTGTAATT
Source organism: Senecio squalidus (assembly GCA_910822075.1). Lineage (NCBI taxonomy): Eukaryota > Viridiplantae > Streptophyta > Magnoliopsida > Asterales > Asteraceae > Senecio > Senecio squalidus. Next base: position 59,447,790 of record CAJVGC010000060.1, read on the forward strand.
GTCTGATAGCTGAAGTGCTCATTGATTTTTAGGCTTAGTATTTTTGGTTAGAAACATGACGGTTTTATAGGGTTAGTATGTTTGTAAAACTAGAAGTTCATGTTTTGACATTGTGAAACGTAACAGCTGTAACAGATTTAGAAGATTGTTCTAAGGTGGAAAAATCAACCGAATCAACAAGTGAACTCACACCAAGTGCTTCAGATGTAAGTGATTTATCGTTAAGCATCTGCACTACCTCATAATTTCATATCATACGGAATTCTACAATTTACTGGTTTTATTTAAACCATATTTACAGGTGGAGGCTCTTCTAACGGAAATTTGTGATACAACCTCAATTGCAGAGGTTGAATTGAAAGTGAGTACTCGTAAATTGCCAACACTATATTCTGTTACAAAATGACTATATTGCCCCTTGTAACTCTTGTACGTTTTTTTCATTGAATGTTATGGTATTAGCTTGGTGGATTTCGATTACATGTACTAAGAGACTTAACAGGAGTAAGCACGAGTTCTCCACCACCAGTATCCGCTCCAATTGTTAATGCTACTGTGGAAGCTACTGAACAAAACGGGTCTGCATCATCACCGTCTCTGGCCATCACTAAAGCTGAACCGAGTTCAGTTGGGATTCAGACAATTCTTGATACAGCTGCAGATGAAGGATTGATTATAATTACATCTCCTAGGGTGAGAACCAATATATTAATTCTTTATCTTTTAGACAATCGTTTTTTTTTAAAACAATATGTGCTTTATATTTAAATATCCAATACAGGTTGGATACTTTCGAAGATCACGAACCATTAAGGGGAAACGAGCACCTCCATCATGCAAAGAGGTAACCCACATTGCTATGAAATTAGAACCTAAATACTAGAGGTTGCAATTTCAACCCGTTCGTATGGAAACGGGTCAAACGGGTAAAATATAAGAAAATAGCCAATAGTCATCTAACATATATTTAAATAATTACAATGTCCTAAATCGTCTTATTTTGAAAGAAATTATATTATTAATTTACTAATATAGTATTTGTAATCATAATGGATCTTTATTTCGTCAACTATTGACAAATTTAAAAAGATTTAACCACAAGGGTAGTGTCCTAGTGGTAAAAGCTTGGTCTCCAAAGGTGAAAATACCTGGAGGTCTCAAGTTCGAATCCTAGGAGCAAAAAAATAAATTCCCTTGTGGCTACGGAGGTTCACCTGTGATGACTCCGGGCTACCTGCAAAGCAGGTGGTCGCCCTGGGATTAGTCGGTTCGCAAAGCTAGTCGGATACCTAGGTTACCAAAAAAAAAAAATTTAAAAAGATGGTAAAGAATTGTTTGGTCGTTCTTTACCTGCACGAAAAAACTACCCAATACCCATACCCATTACCAACTTACCAATTTTGCCATTGCTCAAAAAAATACAGTGGTAGAAACTTTTGCCAGGAATTGTATTTATTGGTCTTCCTATATCATTATCTATTTTGTTATAATTGTCGTAAGTATATACCTGATCAGATTTACCACGTCAATTGTAATAATATATATTTTTTGCAATCATATATTCATATTTACTTCGTCAATTGTTTACATTTAAGGAAACTAGACCTACTGTTTTTATTCCACTGATACCTTGCATTACTATAACAGAAGCAAATAGTAAAGGAAGGGCAAGTTATTTGTTACATCGAGCAGCTTGGTGGTGAGCTTCCCATTGAGGTATATAATTTTTCTCTTCTTAAGTTTTTTCCAGTTTAATGATATTTTTGCGTCATAAAATTTATTGTCGGCCTACTTTAAATAAAACTCTAAATACCGATTCCTGTCTTACATTCTTTCTTCATCTGTTTTTTCAGTCTGATGTAGCTGGAGAAGTTATTAAGATACTTCGCGAGGATGGTGGTATGCACATTTTATTCTTATCATCTACTGTCAATAGTATCAGTTACAGTTTAAATTTCTGGTTTCGTTTTATCATTAACCTGTCAAACGGTTAGAAATATAATTTTAATGCGTAAAACCTTCTGAATCATTTTAAGGTTACTATTTTAAAAATATTATAAGTTTTTACTAGTATACTGGGTCAACAAAACTTACTTGTCTTGACCCGTTACCCGATTCACCCATTTGCCACCTTAACCACTGTTAATGCAAATTTTATATTTTTCGTTTGTGAACAGAACCTGTGGGATATGGTGATGCTGTTATTGCAATTCTTCCCTCTTTTCCTGGGATCAAGAAGCTTCAGTAGGTTGACGTGAGTGCTACCGGACTGCATTCACCGTCCCAGACTTTTTGCTGACAATTGGCTTATCAAATGACTTTGTCGAGATTGGATCGTTGAAAAACTTATACATGCATATAAGAAAATCCATTTACAGCAAGAAAATCTTTGAAGTATCTTTAGACAGATTTTTTTTTTTAATATTTGTGACCTTGTATGATTGAGTTCTCAATTATGTAAATTAAGATTTGTTTTGTGTTTTATTTTCATTTTCGTCCTATCTTTGCCAACTTATTGCATTTTTAGGCAGATCTTGTTTTTCTAGGATTAGCATATGCAACTTGATAACTTGAGGTTTCAACGTAGCCAAATCAAACAAGCTAAAGGCGACCAAACATTTAACTGGGAACTCTCAAGTCATCAAGTTCCATATGTTTTTACATCTATCAGGCCGAGTTAAAAATGAAAACAGCGGACATGAATTATATGACAGGCACATGAATTCACAAAACAATGTGTTATTATTTCTCATTGTGATCTCGTTAAGAACAGTTATTATGTTGCTAAAAGCTACCTATACAAAAAATCCACGAACCCCTGTGTACACTTGTGCCATGCTTCTTGCTTCTAAACAATGAATGAGAAATCAGAAATCGCATACCAACGAACAAACATAGCAGGGGGAAAATCTGGAAAAAAAAGAAGGATAGAAATTCTAACGTATGAACCAATTTGGATGAATGTTAAAGAAGAGAAGACTAGTAAGGTTGTTTGGCTGTTCAAAGGTTCATTTGTATTTGGACTTTGAAAAGGTCCACTTGAAACAAGAAACAATCTTTTTAACATCGTCTCTTATAGAAAGGAAGGCAAAAAGGACTGCAATTGACATTGTTGGGTAGCAGACAGAAATGCCGCTTTTGTAACCTTTTGGTTCTTTAGAAAGTCCCCAAATTAATATAAGCATACCAAAAAGGCCCAACCTTCTTGACCTGTAGAGACCAATTATCGCTCCTGCCACAGCCAAATAGCTTCCTGCTAGAACCTGATGCCAGACAATTTGCCAAATGACACGAGTTAAATATTCAAATTACAAGCTTTTATAGTTATTGTAGATAAAAATAATAACAAAATATTCACATGATTTGTGATTTATATGGTGGTCTCTTGCGGTTTTTGAGTATTTATTTGAGTCGTCACGCTTTAGGTAATCTAATTTCCTTCTTGATTTTCAGTTGGACCTGGGTAGTTCCGAATCTCCCTCGTTGTTGTAATTTTGAAGGCTGGTTGCATAAAAAAAGGTAACCAATTTTTCTTGGTGTCAGTATTTCCTACGAATTAAAAGATAGAAACTTCCAAAAAGTTTAAATGTTATACTAAGAATATATATTTTTTTAAATCTTGGGAATCCGACTACTGACCCAATATAGAAAATATTCTCGAAAGTTTGCACCTTTTTATAAGTGAAATTATTATATTTCCGGCACTAAAAATTGGAGGAAATTAACCCTAATTTTTTCATCCATATTATTGATTTATATATCAACTGTTTCAGAAATAAGCTCCAAATTGAGAGTCTTATGTTAACGTTTAGATGACTCTGTTCATTGATGATATTGATATTTAAAAATGTTGTGATAACACACGGCTTTAATTGACTAATTATAATGACAGAATATGTCGACTAAAGAGCTTGAAGAAGAAAAAGCAAAAGGAAAAAAAAAAAGAAGAATAAAAAAATACGCACCTCAAGATGTTGGAGATCAAATATTGAAGGGGCTCGTCTTATATTTTTCGACTTGTATGCATCCAGTAGGTTATTGTATTTCGGAATAGGCTTGTTGTAGAAAACAGCTTTTCCAATAGCACCTGGGTACAGAAGAGCCTTCACTACCCCTGAAGGAATCACTTCACTTGCAATCAATTGTGATGATGTTAGCTCCAATGGTGACATACATGTACCAATTCTGCACGGGAATCTGCATAAAAATTACAACCAAACACCTCAACTGTTTATTCAAGACTTAAAAAATCCTGACTTTTATCCAAGAAAAAACAATGCTTAGAGTTGCCATGTTAAGATTTGAATCCGTATCAACTTATCAGAAGTTTCAATAAAAATTTGAAATAGCAACTAGTTTACAGTTTTAGGAGTGTGATCAAGAACAACATGAATGGTTAAAGTAGAACAACATATGCAAAAGATGTGGTTTTGACCAAACGGATCACTCTCTATGCTTTTTCCCACAGTAAAGTTGTTTTGATAATAAACTCTGTGTAACTATCCATAACTTGTGTGAGCAGAGAAGATATCATTAGTTACATTTGCTTCTCAAAAACTGCTTATAACTAGAAGAACATCTCTTGATAGTTATCCCGAACTTAAGTGCTTCACGAAAGTTTTTAGATGTAGAGTTGGCTGCTAGAAAGCAATCCAATTCGCAAACACCTCAAAGCTGTCTAAAATAAATTAAAACTATTGTTGAGTTACGACATCAAGCAACATGAGGCACTGATACACTCATAACCTTATTCTAATTTGAAAAAGCTTTATCATCATCAAAACTATCAAACGTATCTACTACAACTTTTAACTTCTTCAGAATTCGGAACGCTTTTTGCAGTTAATAGAATTAAAAAAACCAACTGTGAACCAGTTCATTGAAAACTAAACAAAAAAATTCACACTTAGTATAAAATCACACTGAGACAACAAGTTTCATACTCTAGTAGTAGTATGAAATATCCGAAATTCCAAATAAAGTCGAATCAGTTTGCGTAGGAAATTTATCATATAAAGAGAAATGCACAGAACCTAAACACACACACACACACACACAGATATATGGCATACTACATCATCGTTTAAACGACTTCAATTCTCTGCAAATGAAAATTGTGAATCCACATTTTCATAAATCACTTGCTTGTGAAAAAAAAATAAAAAAAATCCTGCAGAAATATCAGCAACAAAAACTGATTTTCCAGAGAGTCTAATTTAAACAGATTCAATCGATGTTTTTATTACATCTAAACACGATAACCTAAACTAATTATGTCAAATAGATTAACACATTGCAAAAGCAAACTGTCAATACTAATTAGGTCAAACTTCAATCTACGTATCAACGAATATCGATACACAAATCGCAAATGCAAAGCGCCAATTAGGTCAAATATCTCGGAATCGTAATCAACAAATTGCAAATTCAAACAATCTATACTAATTAGGTCAAATTCAACTAAATTCGATGAACAAATTGCAGATACACAAAATGTCAATATGCTAATTAGGTCAAATTCAATATCTGAATCAATGATTTCCGATCAAAAACTGCGAATTACAAACTGTGAAGCATAAAAATTGAAGATATAACAAAAATGTGAATATACCTGAAAAGAGGAATTTGGAAGAAAATGAAGAAAAAGAAGATTCTGGAAGAAATGAAAGCAATGATTGAAGACCACTTTTTCACTTTGGAAGCCATCTCCGTATAAAGTACGTTTGTTTAAACTTTATTACTATTATTTATACTTTCAACGTGGCCACCTCCTCTAAAATACTAAAATCAAATATTCTCGGAATGTTGATAACCGACAATACTGATCAACTTACATGTTATATTCTTAAGTTGTTTATGGAAAGCAACGATAAGATTTATTTCAGACCGACTCAACGACTTGTTTATTAAAATGTATGGATATATTGAGAAATGTGGACATTATTTGTGTTACAAGGCGAACCGATTACAATTACTTTCTCTTCCAAAATAGATCTAGTAAATAGACGAAATGAGCAAATTGACTAGAAAGGCCTCTCGTGAAAGATGCATAGTGACATTTAAAGAGGTGAAATGACTCCATTTAACGAAGTGACAAATTGCATTATGAAACAAAATAAATATGAGCGATTTTTGAATTTCAATACTTTTCTTTAGATTTTGCTAAACATAGATCTAAGGCTTTAAGTGTCTAAGATTTCAAACCAGATTGGTCCACCACCATGAAGTTGGTGATTAAACATAAATTCTTTTAAATTATAGCTACGACAATTCAGTTTATAATCATTTAGTGGTACTTTTATTCATGAAAAGATTATTTCAAAAATACATGAATTGATTTTGGTAATGTATAAAAAATAATGCACCTAATAATTTGTTAGAAACAATCCTAACGATTATCACTAGCAAAATCCTTTATAAAATAAGCTGTTTTAAGACCACGGGACATAAAAGAACTTCATGCGCACCTTAACACTACCTCGACTCCATATCACCAACCGCTTCCAAGTTGAAAATGCAAGGGCCCAGTGGCATGGTGTACTTGCCAAATTTGGTCGCTACTTAGACAACACTCCAAGTTGAAGCATGTATGCGGTAACGCAAGACAGCCTTCACTTTTCGTGTTGCTTATATTTCTTATTCAAACTAAGGGTCTAAATGAAACAAGTAGACTAAAGTATGTTACTTCAAGCATGGATCAAAATAAGTTTGGATAGTTGAAGGGTAAAGCAAGTAAAGCGATTGTATTAGGTCTCAAAAATTTTGAGACTTTTGAGACCCAAAATTTGTATCGAACATTTGAGCTTGAGCTTGATGACCGCTTCTTCAATTAAATATACAAGTAGCTTGAGCTAAATAAACTATAGTTTCTTTTTAAAACTTGCTTGCATTAGCTTTTCATTTTAGAGGTTTTGAAGCGTTCAAAACAAAAACGTAAAGCTATTTTATAGATTTAAAAGTTACTTAACCACTGAATCAAATCTCGTATCAAAAAAAGATAGAAAAATCAATTTGATATATGAGGGAAAAGTTTAAGTAATAGTAAAACGTCTTTCTAAAAGGCTTGTCTTTTAAAATTCGCTTTAGGTCTTCAATTTTGAGACGCCCGTATGTATTTTACAATATATTTTATATTTATTTAACACGTTACCTATAAAATATAATCTTAATTGGCATGTTTTCATATAAAATGGTTCAAAATATCATTATCTTAAGTTTCTAAAGGTTCACCAATGTTCAAAAACAATCTGTAGTTTATAATGATGATTTTTATTTCATAAAAGTACACACACTTTACTGCATGAGCACCTTAACTGAAAAATGTCTGTTAAACACAAAAGCATGTAGAGATTGAGAACTCGAAAAGCCCTTGAACCCTATAAAAACATATCATTTTAGTTTTATCAAAGAGCGAAAATGGAAACCGGGTTTGAAGTAATGAAAAACAATCTTAAGATATGGAATTCGAAAGTTCTAAAACTCAAACAACAACAAGAAATCACCAAAAATTATTTAGCAACTAGCATTAATAACCTACGAATCACCAACGAGAACCTGCAAAAGATGGAGATCTTTACGGAAAATGCACACTCCGATCCCAAATATATAAATCAAATCATGGCTCAGTTTGAAAAGGAAGAAGAACTGAAAAATAGTGGTGTTTGTGTTGAAGGGTTGATTCAATTATCTTTGCCATTTATGGTAGCAAATTTGAAGTTGCTAACACGAAACTTTAACCTTTCTTTCGTGTACAAGCTTTTTGATATGGTGAATGATCCTAATACAAACTCGATTATGGTATGGAGTAAAGCGGGTACTAGCTTTTTTATTAAAGACGTTGAGGGATTACATGATTATGTTAAAGAGAGATTCAATCATACTATAAAAACATTTTATAAAACACTTTGCGAGTTTGTAAGTATCCTAATTAGCAATAATTCAATTTCTTCTTTTCCATTGCTTATTTTAGTAGAGGTGTTAAATCGTTTGTTAAACTGAAGATTTTGATTACAATTTATATTTAAAAGAGGATTTTCTTATGTTGTAATGCTTATAGGGCTTCCAATGTGTCGATAAGTTTTTATGTGAATACGCGAATGAAAACTTTCAAAGAGACGAGCAGCATATGTTGAAGAACATAAAGAGCAAGAGGAAACTACTTGCTGTCAAAAAGAACATGCAAAGTGACATCAAAGAAGAATTGAAAAGATTAAGGTTTTTCCAAAATACATTAAAGGCGAATATTTTGAACATGAAGGCGAAAGAACAGATTACGAAATGTGAGTTGCAGCATGTCAAAAGGTGCATAGAAAGTGTTAGCAAGAGGATATCACTAAAAGATGTGAGTAAACCTTCGAAAGTTTCACACTATTTACTTGTAAATATTTCGATTTTGTTCTTGTTAAAATAGAAATTTATATGAAATAGGAACGGTCAAATGGGTTGAAAGTTGCCCATATGAAATAGGAACGGTCATGACTTTATATTATTATTGTTATAATAAAATAAAATTGGGACCAAAAAGTGTATTCAAGTCAACCCGACCCATTTTGACTCGTACTAAACCGACCCACCCATATTGCCACTTCTATTAAACACCCATTTGCCAAACATACAATGAAACTTTTGCTTTCAACTCCACAGGAAAAGAGAGGAGTAGAACAAGATCAACCGAAGATGACTATCTCGGGAGGAGTTCTAAAGTTTACAAACAAGATGGAAGAAGACCATGGATAGATCCTACGAAAGTTGCAAATGCAGAGATTACAAAAATCAAGCAAGATCTGCACAAACTGAATACGCAAATTCCAAATTTGGAACAAGAACATGCGCTCATAGAAGACCAGTTGGTTGTTATAGAAAGAATCTTGCCAGATACAGAGAAAAAGCAACAAGATGTTGAATTATCCATGAACAATCTGTTCAAGAATCCAAATGCTATTCCGAGGAAAAGAACAAGAAATAATGAAAAAAAGAAAAGTTTGGAAGTTGACAACAACATCGATCACAGTTTAAATCAAGATGATATGGCAACTAACTTAGAAATACAAGAATCAGATGACGTTCTTCAATACCTGATGGAAAATGATATCCCCTCGGATGCAAATATTAGACACGAAGATCTCATGCTGTGGGTTGGAATGTTAGAGGGAGAACTGACTTTTACCTGCTAATGCCTTATTCGTTTTTCTTTGTTGATTAGTCTCGGTTTCTTGTAGAGCTTTAGGTGAATAAGCATATCTTTCTAATTTAAACAGGCTATTACAATTTTAAACCACTGTTTCTTAAAGCATATTATATCGCAACTAACTTTCTGATTCCTAATTACTGAAGCCCAAATATAATATAATCACTTTCAGAAAGCGCATCTAAACCCTTAAACTACAGCAAGTACGGTACACGAAAGAGAAACATCAATGAATGAAGTCGTGCTTAACAAGTAGATCAAACACTTAAAATGTAATAATACATAAGTTCAGACATATTGGACATTTCTGGTAATTTGTTGGTATAAACTATTGACTTGCAAAGGAAAGCCTAATCCGTGAAAATTAGTAACAAATCTTATCTTTAACAATTCATTTCAGAGCATCCAACGTTGCTAGTTGTTTTATCAATCTAGAACACAATAGTTTATAAAATGTCTGGCTATGAACAATGTTTTTCCATGGATATATAAGTTGATATACCTTGTTCTGGACGATGTTCCAGATTTCATGAGCGAAGTTTTGGGTTGGTCAAAGATACAGATTAACTGGTGAGCTCTTCCATTCTACCCTGTTGATCATCAATAAAGTTGAAGGTTAGATTCAAACAACGAAATGAAACTACATGAAGGATGTGTTTAGATATGCATTTTGAATAAGATTATGTGATCGTTAATAATTAGAGTCATATTATCAGCTAAAATAATGCAGGAGAAAGTGATTGCATGTGTTTCTGTAGTTTGAAGATGAAAGAAATTGAGAAAATGTGTTCCAAATTCTGTTACTAGGTAAAATGACTGAAATGGAAATTTGAAATGAGAGTAAAATAATCTCAAACAAGGTTAAAGAAAGGGCAACAGAAAATTATTTTTTACCCTAAGATAATATTGTTGCAGCTGCTAACTGATTATCCAAACGCCACAAAAGATTGAAATATTGAGAGAAATACCTCAGAAATGTAACGCTCTGCATCAGTTCGTCTAAGAAAGAGAATAGCGTGCATTGCAAGATTGGCCGAATGATCATCGAACACAACATGACCGATTTCTTCAAGGACCCTCACCTTGATGCAGGGATCTTTGGGTGGCACCATGTCCTAACAAACACATCGATATGATGCATATTTAAGATCTTGTCAGTTTATAATATTCACACCATGAATAAAACAGAAAAAAAATAGAAAAAAAGGAAATCAGGGGACATACCACGGCCAAATCAATATCCATATCACTAGAGTATAATTTCAAAGTTTTAAAATGGTTTTGTTGATATTCTTTCTCTGAACTGCTAAATTTCTCTGAAATTTCTTCTGGAAGTGTAGCATCGACTGTCCATCCCAAATTTTGAATAGTTTCGGCTCGATTATACCTGTCAGGATAAAATAAAACATAAACATAGATGCCACTGGTAATTGAAATTAAAGGTTAAAAAAATAAAATAAAAATCAAGGATTTACACATAAGCCATGAGACAACGCTTATTGCGGACCAATGCAAGGTGATGAATGACCCCATTCTGATCAGGATTTTTTCCTGTCTGATTATTGCTCGATCCTTCCTCATGCATCTTTCTGTCACAAATTTAACAAATAAAAAACAAAAGAATAATGAAAAAAAGGATAAAAAATGAAGTAAGCGAGTATGACCTTAAGCAGGCATCAAGTTGAAGCATATGTTGATTACAGTCGTCAATGACTTGAGCAAATAGATCGTTCTACATCAAAATAAAAACCAAGTTAATAAATAAAATATCTCCTCAAATTTTCATTTGGATGGCAGAGGGAACACAATGTTTCTCAAGCCGAAACGTTACATGGGATGTTAGTTGGTCATTTTGGATATGAATAAGTGATGTAATAAAAGGCAGAAATAAGAATTCATAAGTAATTGACAAAAACGATAAGTGCGGGATATTTCCTTGGACTTGTTACAACAAACTCGGGTGACCTCTCAGGTATGGTTTGGGAATCAATTTTCCATCTTTAGAAGGCACTACTTAGTTTTTTATTTCGTTTATTTTAGATTTGACTACTTTCCACAAATGTGTATAAAACCAGCAAGTAATATAAGGAAGAATTAGAAAACAGTTTTTTTTGTTGTCACGACTCAGAACGACTAACTGGATTTTTCACTTCAACGACATATAATTCTTGGACCAAAGACTTTAAATTGAGATGATAACAAAATCGCCTACACAGTTCCATTAGGGCGAGAAATTTGACTGAATTACTAACTAGCAGAAAATCCTTGTAACAATTAAACGTCTACATTTTGATAAAACACTCGTTTGGTACTAAATAACACAAGAACATATATGAGCAAAAGGTGAAGGGAGTTTTACGTTAAAGCTTGTGAGTTGCCCGGATTCACTGCTCACAAATTCTTTTAAAAGTTGACTAGCCTTCCGCCCATACATCTCGCTGTTTTAATCGCCCCTCAACCCTTACACAACTGCAACAAACCAAATAAGCATTTCATCAAACACCTTCATTACATATACTTAAAAAACAACCACATTATCAATTACGACTAAACGAGGAGAAATTGAACATTAGGAAACCTAAACATTTCATCGAACACCTTATCTGCAATAACTTAAAATGACCAAATTCATATTTAATTTCAGTTAAAATTTGTTACTTTTTAATATATAAATGTCAATTGTGATACAAATTGAAATATTGTGATAATTAAGAAGTGTAAATTAAAAACAAACATTATAAATTAAGAGATTTATCTATATAAATACCTGCGATGTGAATACTGAATTGGGATTAGAAATTGGGAATAATCAATTGACAACGAGATCTAAATCACGGGAATTGAACAGTGAATGTCGGCGTTTAGATGTTTTGTTTTTGGGTTTTGATTTTGATGAAAATATGGCGGGAAAATTTTTAGAAAGTTAAACCATCTATGTTTTTATTGCTTATTTTCTTTTGGATTAATTGTTTTGAAATAAATAATAGAACTTTATATCAAAATCTATTGTATATATTTAAGAGTTAATTACATAATTGGTCCCTGTGTTTGTTCCAAAACAACGGGTCCAGTCCCTGGGTCGCAATTCCTTCGGACCCAGTCCCTGGACCCTATCTTTGGTTGCACGTTTGGTCCCTCCCTCTAACAACCGTTAAGTTTTACCGTTAAATATGGCATGTGACAGACACATGATGGGTAAATCAGTCATTTCACATATTTTCTTAGGAAAAATTGTAAGAAAAACACCATATTCCAAATATCAAAATAAACTCTTTATAAACGACTAGTACATTACGCATAAACAACTTGTACATTTCTCTCTCTAAAATACACACCCAGATCCAAACCACTTTCTCTCTCTAAAAATTCTCAAATTTCTTACACCAATCTCATCATCAAAATCATCAAATCGATTAATATTGTCATCCTAAGCTGTAAAACAAGCTCAATTTTGGATTTTTAGGGTTACAAAAAAATTAGGGTTACAAAAAATGGCGCAAGCTGTTGAAGATTGGTATAAACAGATGCCGATTATTACTCGTTCGTATCTTACAGCTGCAATTGTTACCACAATTGGTTGTTCTCTTGAGGTAATTTTGTGTTAATTTTTTGATTTATTTGATTTTTTTTGGTATAAACAGATGTCATTGTTTGAATTTGATCAATTTGTATATAAATGGGGTTGAATTTGTGTATAAAGGGGGTTGAATTTGTGTATAAAGGGGGTTGAATTTGATGAATTTGTGTATAAAGGGGTTGCAAAGATTTGATGAATTTGTGTATGAATTCACTGTTTTATGGAGAAATTTGATGATTTTTGGTTTAGGATTGTGGGTATAATAACTATAAAGGGGGAAGAAAATATGTGAAATGACTGATTTACCCATCATGTGCCTGTCACATGCCATATTTAACGGTAAAACTTAACGGTTGTTAGAGGGAGGGACCAAACGTGCAACCAAAGATAGGGTCCAGGGACTGGGTCCGAAGGAATTGCGACCCAGGGACTGGACCCGTTGTTTTGGAACAAACACAGGGACCAATTATGTAATTAACTCTATATTTAATTATTAAATCATTTATTGCATTTATACAACTTTTATATACATCTATTTTTTTTGGAAACGACAAATATTATATAGAAAGAACGAACCTTAGAGGGAAACTAAGGACGTCGAAAGTACAAGAAATAAAAACAAACAAAAGAAACAAGATCAGAAAGGGGAGTTGCCCCACTCTAACCAATTACAATCCATATGACTTCTATGCTTAATCCAAAGGTAAGAGGTAGAAATAATTTCTCCTAAAATGACCATATGAGATTTCCTGATGTTATTAAATACCAAATCATTTCTAGCCTTCCATATGCACAATGAACATTGAAAAATAGTAAGTAAAACCTTTCTCTTATTTTGACAATTTCCCCATTTGGCACCGAACTCCAATAGCTCCATGACCGAAGATATGTTAGAAAACAATATTCCACACCAATTAAATACTTCCTTTAATGTATTCTCCGCTCGTGTACAAGAAATCAACGCATGATTTGCACATTCTACCTAGTCGATCCAACATTTAAACCTCTATCCGTAAGACATTTTGTCACCGGAATTTTTCCCAATTGAGCCTTCCAAACAAAGCAATTTATTTTTAATGGAACCAACTTTATCCATAATAAACCTTCTACCCCACACGATGTGATTTTCTCTTCGATGCAACGTCTTGCTCTTCCAACCGTGAATTTTCCATCCTTCGACAATTTGCAGGACAATTTGTCTTCCATATCCTTTGGCGAAAAGAAGATGATCTTATGTAACATCGAGCATAATTCCTCCGTGTATACGTGATTGTCAAAACCATGCCTCCAATTCCAATTAAAGCTACTATCCCCAATACGATCATGTATACAACAATTTTTCGTCTTTTCTAGCGAAAAAAGATACGGATATAACACTTGAAATGAAGCTTCACCAATCCAATGGTCCTTCCAAAATCGAATCCTTTTGCCATTACCAATTTTAAATGAAAAGAAATCCTCCGGTTTAAAACCTAGCTCATAAACAAATATTATTCCAAACACCCGACACATTAGCTTTGCATAATGAGAGCAAAGGTTTGTCCCTCACTTCCTTCCATAAATAATGATTGTTGTCCCTTAATTTCCACCACCATTTCATTAATAATGCCCAATTTTGCGCATGAAGCGAACCCACACCCAATCCGCCAAGATCTTTAGGAGCCATAACCTTAGACCATGCTACCCAATTTATTTTATTGCCCCTTGAGTTGCCCCCCCACAAAAATCTCCGACGAATTTTATCAAGTTGTACAATGATGGATTTTGGAACTTTGAAAAGCGAAAAGAAGTATATCGGTAAGCTATTTAAGACCGATTTCACAAGTGTAAGCCTACCTCCAAACGAGAGATGATTAGCTTTTCTTTTACATAATGACATGGCAAATCCACATCATCAAGTAACAATTCAAACAAGAAAGTAACCGGTAACTTGGAGAAAAGATAAAAGTATACATGCAATAGACATATATATAAGATTAATAGAAAGATTTGAAAATTGAATGTAAATTTCAATGTATTTCAAAACAATTAACCAATTTTCTTTTCATCGAATTCATATGTGTTGTTTAGCCCTACGCCACCGCTTATGAGCAGGTTATCTAAATTTTTATAAGCTTATAAGTCCATTTTTTTGCTTATTAGCTTATTAAGTTGAGCTTATAACTTTAAATAAATTATAAGCTCAACTTAATAGGTTCAGCAAAAAATAAATAGATTTATAAGCTTATGAAAATTTACATAAACTCATAAATCGTTTATATAAATCGAAACAAACAGCCCCTAAGTCTAAGTGTTACCTAATAATTACTTTTTTAAACATTAACTATTAAAAACTATTTTTATCACAGTATCACTTGAAAGCTATGATTGTTAACTAATAATTATTATTATATTTAATAATAGTCGTATGAAAATCTAAAGTAGAATTCAAAATTTAATTACATCGAAACTGAAAAATTTAAATTTAAGAATTGATAACCAAACGGGCTTAATAATAGTCTAATATCATTTTAAATCCGGTTTGATCCCAAACCGAATCATAAAGCGAATATAGACTTTGTTATTACAATATCTTTTTAGTTTGACCAAACAAAAAGTCATATCTTTAATATTTAATATATAATAAAATAGAGGCCTTAAATAACACATAGCGAAATAAGGTCCCTTAGAGGGATTAACATATATTATCTCAGCCGTTAGATCAAATTGATAATGTCATCAAAAACTATTTTTATTTTACACCCTTTTACAATATATAATTACATTATCTCTTTAATTCTCTCTCTCTCCACTAAAATAAAAAACATAATTCTAATTTACTTATAAAATCGCTTAATTTTAACTATTATTTACCTTATTGTTATTCTAAAATCTTCTAATACAAAAGATCATAACATGTGTATAAACGTAAAGGTGTATATGTTATAAACGTAAAGGTATATATGTTATTATAACTATAAACAACATTTGTATAAACGTATATGTACGTGTAACATTGTCTTCTCATAATAATTTAAAATCTGCATAAACATATAGTTTACGATTAAGTTTTTACTTTGTCCGCGCTATCGCGGGACAATAATCTAGTTCATTTAATAATAGAGAAATAATATATCATTTTATAAAATCCTCCTAATAATTTTTCTAACAACATAATTATGACGGTTGGTAAAATCAAAAAATGAGATGATAAAATAGAATTAGTTGATTACATTTGCCATATCCTTATAACATTAAAAGAATTTTGTAAAAGGATATATCATTTTTTTAATAATAATATCACGAAACAAAACCAATATAAGAATGATCTACCTATCCATTCATTTTTTTGTAGATTAATCAATTTTACCAAGTTGATCCATTTCTACACACCACTAACTAAATGGCTAAATCTTGTTGTATCCATCCATACACTCTTAACTAAAATTAGGTATCGAAAGAAAAATAATTAAATATTTTCTTTTTTAAAAAAGGTGATATAGTCCTCTACTCATATCCAAATTCCAACAAATACATCACCCTAACCAAACCACCAAAATTCCAGTGCCCCAAAAATGGCAGGATTACAAAGATCATCAGTTTCATTCAGACGCCAAGGCTCATCAGGCTTAATCTGGAACGACAATTTCTTCTCCGGCGAATTACACCACCGTAATCCGCCTCAATCCGATCAAATTCAAATTCAATCAAACGAAAACGATCAATCAAAACCTCCTGTTGGACCGATCAACACTGTGAGACGGAATCGGTCAGGAAACGGTGGAGCGTCGCCGGCTATTGAGCCGCCGTCACCTAGGGTTCCGGTATGTGGACTGTGTAAGGGTTTTGGTAAACCTCGTAAAAATCGTAAGCGTAGGCTTGCTTAATTGATGAAATTATGAATAATTTGATCTGATTTGATTGATATGGTGTTAGGTGAATTGGAATTGATAATAACAAGGTGTTAGTCAGATTTTGTTTTAATTTTTTATGTAATTCATGCATTACTCTTGAATCACTCACATATTAAACTTTTCTACGAATTGCGATGTTTTGATCTGTATATGGAGTGGCCATGCAGCTACACAATCCTGATTTCGATGCATGTGTAAACAAGTCGAGTCGAGTCGAGTTGAATCGAACCAAGTATTACCAAAATTGAATTTGGCTAGGTTATTGAAACTCGGGTTCGAAACTCAACTTGAGTTGGCCTGACCTTTAAATTTCAGGTTCAAGTTTGACTCGATTGCTAAAATTTGTGCTCGAAACTTGACTAAAGCTCGATTGATTATACATTTCAAGTTCGAGTTCGATAAATAATCATTATATTAACTCGGCTCGATTCACATCGTATACATATATTACTTTATTTGTTAAAATTCAAAGGGTAACAGTGTAATTTAGCTTAAGTTTGATAAACCTTGCGAGTGTCTTGGAACTCGAACTCAACTCGAAACTCTCGAGTAGCTCGAGTTTAAGTTCAACTCGTTTAAACCAAGTATATTTCGGCGAGCTGTCTCGTATTGTTTACACCCTTTATTTTGAACAATCTAATGTGTGTGTGAGTGTAGTTCAACTCTTTTTCCTTGATCATATTGTCGATAAACAGGTAAACAGAAACAGAGAGGTTTTTCTATTCGATTTACCTGAGAATGACGAGTGTCTTTAGCTCGTGGCTTAACTGGGCTATCAACAATCGTTCCGAAACGTTTATGTGCAATAGGATTTGTTAAATATTATTTTGATAACACTTTTTTTTTCTTTATTATGTGATTTTGTGAAGGTCATACAAATATTTTAGTAATTATTATATTAGTTGAAACAAAATTACATAATAATATTGCGAAAAGTGACTATTATAATTTGAAACAATCGTGACACCACGTCATACAAATAAATTGTTATAACATACTTGTTCATATCGGAGTATATAATTTTTACGAGATAAACATGTACCAACTAACAACTCATTGTTGTAACTTGCAACGAGTCCGAGATTGTTAGTGTTGGATGTACATGGGTCGGTTGAGTTTGAGTTTGATCTAAAACCCCCATCATAAACAAACAACAAATACTTTTGAAGCAATAATTGAATATCTTTCAAACATTTGTAAGTCGTTTTTCCTAGTTCTTGGGATTGTTGTAAGTTTTTTTTTCCTAGTTCTTGGGAGTGTTCCGATCGTCAGACGATTAAGGCTACGAGTTTCCCCCACACCTAGTGGGGTTGTGTCATTGTTTCAATGAATTGTGAGTAAAGATACGTTGTTCTTGATTTAATAAAATCATGTCATGTAGAGAATTAGAAAGATAAATTAGTACAAAAGTAAATTTATCATTTCTCGAATTAAAAGCATTCTATTTGAAACCTGTTCGGTTCTGAATGAAATGCGAATCATACTCAAATACTTGAACTACTTTCTTTGATAATGAATACAGACTTGACATGACAATGAACCTATTGTTGCTGTAACTTAAAATTGAAACCTGAACGATCGAGTATACCAGTTCGTGCTGGGTCAATCCAACCTTTCTAGTTATGACTTGTTGACACCACCTGTTCTTTTGCAAACTAGAGAATATAAATCCTCCCTCGTTGGAAGAAATCCGAGTAACAAGAAAAAGAGTGAACGGATAATTTAAGTTACATTACATTTTTACAAAGATCTAAGTGTTTTGCTCAAAAAAGAGATACATACTGAGTTTTGTACTCATTACCACGTTGAGAGTTAACAGTTGAGTGGCGAAGTGAAATGTAAGATGGACTCATAGGTATCTTCTTGCAAAGGCTCGTACCTTTGTATCAAAATGTGGAGATGTAACACGAGATCCTGGTAGGTACTAGGTAGAGAGGATTTAAAAGAATCTGCAACAACGACATTTAACTAAATTATAAAGGGACTAACTGAATCTTGTAAACTTAAGACACGAGATCAGAGAAGAAAATTCTGATATACTATAAGCATACTTTGACGAAAAGACAGATTTAAATGTTACCTTTATATAAAGCTCGTGGACCTCCTGAAAAAAGCTCTTGATTCCATCGTCACTACGGGAGTCATGAAGAAGCATCAATCGTGTATGGGTAACCTGAGTTAAGGGACATATATAGGTAAACATATAGAAACTAAAAACATATCTTCACACCCAACAACAAAGATTTCAAGCGTAACAATCAAGACAATTTTCAAAGTCATAGCAGTAACTGAAACGACATAAAAAATGGTGATTGTGACAATTGTGGTCTAAGTGATGATCATTGACAGTTTAGGTAATTACCGGCGAATTACAGACAAAGAAAGACAGATTACGGAATGATATCATGGTAGTTTGTTTCAATAACCAATTAATTACGAAAATAAGAAGGATATGACCAGCTGTAACGTACACTGACACCAACATATCATTGAATCTGTCGATAGATTTCAAAAACCTGAAACCAGAAAAGTTAAAGTCAGCATGAGCTAGAATTATGAGCTACAGCGTTAAAGAGAGGGATCGGTTAGGAAACTTACGTAGCACTTGTAGTCCATGCTAGATCCTGAACAACATCCAAAGCTGCGTGTAGGATGAACTAGTGCTGATGTGCAGCTTCTTCTTTCTAAAACGAAAATAAAAATACGTATTCGGTAATCAGCAGTAAGCCTTTTTGTTTGCATAATCTGCATTACTAGTAAGAAAGGATGAAATAATATGTGAGAAGAGATCATACTATAGGAGCAGTTCCAACTTCAGCTTCGTATATAGGAATGTCATTTTTGCTAACGATCATAAAACATGCTGTATTCGTAGATTGGTAAATGGCAAAATGAATCATTCTCATTAAACAATATATAAATACAAGGTTTGGGCGTTCAAGGGTCAAGATATAACTGTTGGACCCATATTATTTGTGACCCTCATTGATCATTTATCCTTACTGATATGATGACTGACACTAACTGAAATCTGTGTCTAGTAAATATTCGATGGACGTATTTACCTTACCGACACTATAGATTTCCCATTAGGTAATCGGAACTAATGAGAGCTTATAATATGAACACTTACTAAACACCAGGGACTAAATATTACACACTCCTAATTTGAGTGTGTATATAAAGAGAGATAATAAACCCTTAGAAGGGTTGGCTCATTTTATCATCATAATCTCTTTTATCCCATAACACCTACAAGTGGTTCTCTCTCAATAATCCCATCCTAATACGATTATCTCAATTTGGGAATCATAGATGGCTAATCTATTCAACAACATGCCTGGATCATCTGCAGGTATGTTAAATCTACATGAACCAATATAATTTAATCCAACATGTGGTATCAGAGCCAATGGCTCGTGATTATCCATTGGTTCATGTTTATTTATCGCTTGGCTATTGCTATTATTGATTATGCAACTTTTCTGGCCGGCGGAATTAATTTTTTGGGTGAAAAAATGGGATTTTTGGCGATGGTGGCGGCTGTACAGCAACCCTAATTTCGACGAACTTCGTTCGTGCGAATGAAGGTTCATTCGTACGAACCTAATTTGCTCGTTCGTACGGATGAAGCCCTATTCGTACGAACCTAAATTGTTCATTAGTACGAATCTGATTGGCTCATTCGTACGAACCTGATTTGTTCGTTCGTACGGATGAAGCCCCATTCGTACGAACCTGACTTGTTCATTAATACGAATCGGATTTGTTCATACGCACGAACGTAACTGTTGATCCGTACGAATCTGGGCTAATTCGTGCGAACCTAGGCTTACATCCGTACGAACTTAAACCTTACATTCGTACGAACCTAGACTTACATCCGCACGAACCTGGACTTACATCCGTACGAATCAATACTCATCCGTACGAATATAATCTCATCCGTACGGATGAATACAGACCCTAATACTCATCCTTGACCCCGTAAGGGGCGCTGCCCCTTAACCCCGCAAGGGGGCGCAGCCCCCTTGACCCCTGCCTTATTTGTAGTGGTCACCTTATTTAGTCAACTTATTTATATGTGACCTTATTATACTTATGCACTAATATTCATGTTTTCATCTTTGTTGCCCAAAGGTCAAAGGTGATTCCTATGATTGCATTTTTCCTTTAGCCTAATAAACACGTAGGATATTAATTCTGCCCAAAGGTGATTTAATATACTTGTGTGCTTTAAAGGATTCTTATTATGCCTTAAAACACGATGTTCTATTTTGTTGCCCAAAGGTCAAAAGACAAACATAGTGTTGCATAAACCTTATGCTCATAATTTTGCTTAGATATTAGTTATTTCTGCCCAAAGGTGATGTAACATCTAAGTAGAGCCTTACTTTAGCTTATTATTTTGGTGTTTTTTAATAGGCTTACCTATCACTAGCTTCATTACTTATATGGTCTTAGTCTCAGGAACATTACTATTAGGTCTACTTATTTTAGACATTACTCTAGTTCTATTACTTTAAGGGACATTACTTAGTCTGCCTTATATAGCTAACTCTGTCACTCTAAAATCTTCTATAATTCGTATCATAATCTTATATCCTCCTTATTCTCCACTACAGTACCAAACTTCGGCATTGAGGCGCTTACTGGTGCTAATTTCACTTCATGGAAGGAGCAACTTAACTTAACTCTGGGAATGCTCGACTTGGACTATGCTATTCGCCATGATGAACCCGCCGCTATTACTGCTGAATCTACTGCGACTCAGAAAGCGGACTTTGATAAGTGGGAAAGGGCGAATCGGCTGTCCCTAATGATGGTCAAGAACTCTATTCATTCCAGCATCCGAGGAGCTATCCCTGATAATGACAAAGTGAAAACTTACCTCACATCTGTTGAGGATCACTTTAAGGGATCGTCTAAGGCAACTGCGAGTAGTTTAATGCTACAGATGCTGACTCTTAAATATGAGGGTTCTAACGGTGTCCGTGAACACATAATGAAGATGGTTGACATGTCTCACAAGCTTAAGAATTTGCAAATGGAAGTCTCAGATGGCTTTCTTGTGCATTTCATAATGACTTCCTTGCCTGCTCGGTTCGACACTTTCAAAGTGAATTATAACGCTATGAAAGATAAATGGTCGATAAGTGAACTGATTGCTATGTGCGTTCAAGAGGAAGATCGTCTTAAGCACACTCAACCTGAAGCTGCTGTTCACCTTACTACCACTTCAAACCCCAAGAAGAGGAAAGGTAATTACAGTAACAAGACTGAAAACAAAGTCCAAAATCATGGTGCTTCTACCTCTGGCCCTAAATCCTCGACAAGCAATAATAACTGCAAGTTCTGTCGCTCCAAAGGGCACGGACAGAAAGATTGCTCTAAATTCAAGGAATGGCTAGCTAAGAAAGGTAACATTCTTTACGTAATATTTGATTCCTTTACTACTGATGTTCCATTTAATACATGGTGGGGTGACTCTGGTTCTATGGTCCATGTGACAAATTCATTACAGGGATTCCTTACAATCCAGAAGCTACAAAAGGACCAAAGAAAGCTTAGAGTTGGAAATGGTGATCTCTTAGATGTCGAAGCCATGGGGACCTTAAATTTACATATGAATACCGGAAAGTGTATTAGATTAATAGATACCTTATATGTACCGAGAATTACTCGGAACCTTGTATCTATATCTAGACTTGATCTTGAAGGTTATGTAATTACTCATGGTTGTGGCAAGATCACTTTTACTCTTAATAATGAATTGTTTGGTTGTGGTTTTTTGGATGGATTACTGTATAAATTAGAACTAGATCATAATTTCTCACAGTCTTTGTTGTCTCTTAATATTGATGACATAACTAAAACAAAGACAAAATCACTTAAACAAGCAGAGAATTCCTCCACATTGTGGCATAAACGTCTCGGCCACATCTCACGAGATCGCATGACACGACTCGTAAAAGAAGGAATCTTACCCTCTCTTGATTTTAGTGATTTCAAAACATGTATTCAATGCCTCAAAGGCAAAATGGCTAAAGGGAATAAGAAAGGAGCCACCAGATGTTCCAACTTGTTGGAAATAATTCATACTGATATTAGTGGCCCCTATCCCGCATCAATAACAGGACATACATCATTTATTACATTCATTGACGATTATTCACGTTATATGCACCTTTATCTGATTAAAGAAAAATCTGAATCCTTACAAACTTTTGTCGATTATAAAACTTTGGTTGAAAACCAACTTGATCATAAGATAAAAGTTGTCCGATCAGATAGGGGAGGTGAGTATTACGGTAAACATACTGATATTGGTCAAGCTCCTGGTCCTTTCTATAATTTTTGCAAGGAACAGGGCATAATTAACCAATACACCATGCCAGGTTCTCCTCAACAGAATGGTGTTGCTGAAAGGAGAAACCGAACTTTAATGGACATGGTGAGAAGTATGCTCGCCAACACTAACCTACCCAAATTTCTTTGGACTGAGGCCTTAAAAACAGCTGTTCATATACTCAATAGAGTTCCATCAAAATCTGTCCCTAAAACTCCTTATGAGATCTGGACAGGTAGGAAACCGAGTCTAAAATATATGAAAGTATGGGGCTGTCCTGCCGAAGCAAAAGTCTATAACCCTAACTTAAAGAAACTGGATTCTAAAACCCTTACATGTTTCTTTATTGGTTATCCCGAGAACTCAAAAGGTTATCGGTTTTACTGTCCTTCTCACTCTACCCGCATCATAGATACGCAACATGCCACTTTCCTCGAAAATTCAGAGATCAGTGGGAGCACGACAAATCCTGATTTAGATTTGCAAGAAGTACAAGAAGCGGGGGGAAACCACTCGTCGGTTATCACGATTCCTCCGATAACTCCTCTTGTACCCAACGCTGCTCCCGATATACCTGGATCTCCTAATGAACCGGTTGAACCTCCTATGCCTCCTAATCTAAACGTCGAAGAACCGCTTGTTCCTGAAGAACCCGTAATTCAGCTAAGGAGATCATCAAGGGCTCGCAGAAACACTAATTTTGATGATTTCGAAACTTATCTGGCTGAAGTCGAAAACATTGGGAAACTTACTGATCCAACCTCTTACCAAGAAGCTATGAATAGTGATCAGGCCGCTAAATGGATTGAAGCCATGATTGAAGAGCTCAAATCCATGGAGCGTAATGGCGTTTGGGTATTGGTTCCACTCACTAAAGGATCCAAAGTAATTGGATGTAAATGGGTGTTTAAAACCAAATTAGACCCGAATGGAAACGTCGAACGCTATAAGGCCAGACTGGTTGCAAAAGGCTTTACTCAAAAGGAAGGAATTGATTATCAAGAGACCTTTTCCCCTGTCTCTCGTAAAGATTCCCTAAGGATCGTCATGGCACTCGTAGCTCATTATGATTTAGAGTTACATCAGATGGATGTCAAGACCGCTTTCCTAAATGGTGACTTGCAAGAAGACGTATACATGCGGCAACCTGAAGGATTTATTCCAGAAGGTAAAGAGCACATGGTCTGCAAGTTAAATAAATCGATATATGGGTTGAAACAAGCATCACGACAATGGTACCTTAAATTTGATGAAGTCGTAAAATCTGATGGCTTCCTAAAGAATCAAGTGGATCAATGCACCTATCTCAAGATCAGTGGGAGTAACTTCATTATCCTTGTTTTGTATGTGGATGACATCCTACTTGCAAGTAACAACTTGGATCTGCTACATGAGTCGAAGCGGATGCTTTCGCATAATTTCGACATGAAAGATCTCGGTGATGCCTCTTATGTTTTAGGTATCGAAATAAATCGAGACAGACGTAATGGTGTTCTAGGTCTTTCCCAAAGGGCTTATATTGACCGTATTCTAGAACGCTATAACATGCAGCACTGCACACCCACTGTGGCTCCGGTAGTTAAAGGGGACGTATTTGGACCTCATCAAACTCCGAGCACTGAAACTGAGAAGGCTGAAATGAGGATGATACCTTACTCATCTGTAGTTGGGAGCATTATGTACGCTCAGGTCTGTACTCGACCAGATATCGCTTATATCGCTGGTATGCTGGGGCGTTACTTATCTAACCCCGGATTAGCACACTGGAAAGCGGCTAAAAAGGTTCTACGATATCTGAAAGGGACCAAAGACTACAAATTAACTTATAGAAGAAGTGACAACTTGGAAGTAGTAGGTTATTCTGATTCTGACTTTGCTAAATGCAAAGAAGACCATAAATCTACTTCTGGGTATATTTTCATGTTAGCTGGCGGACCAATCTCTTGGCGGAGTCATAAACAAAAACTGACCACAACGTCTACTATGATGGCTGAATATGTTGCCGTTTATAATGCAACCTGTCATGGGATGTTGTTAAGGAACCTGATCAGTGGACTCAAACTCGTCAACTCAATTTCTAGACCATTGAAGCTTTACTGTGATAACTCAGCTGCTGTAACTTTCTCGAACAGTAACAGTTCGACTGGCGCTGGGCTGTATCTCGACACAAAGTATCTGTTTGTACGCGAACGGGTTGAGGAAAATGTTCTTTGTGTTGAGTACATAAGTACACATGACATGCTAGCGGATCCGATGACCAAAGGTCTTCCTCCTAATATATTCGTAGGACACGTGTCGAATATGGGGCTTACAAAAGACTTAATTTAATAGCATTGTTGTACTTATTGGTCATTATTTATTTATTAATGAAAATTTTCCTCCTTATTCAGATTTTGTTTGTCTATTATTTACACCTTATGCGCATAACTGTGTTGGACATTATTATAACAAAATTTGTCTTAGTTGGTCTATCATTGCTTATTCAGTTTTGAATTTGAGTCATAGTTTGACTAGTGGGGGTCCTGAGTAGATGTTCTTCTCTACGACTGTACTTATCAACTATGATTTCGGTTTTAAACAAAATGAGTATTATCTCGTACGGACTTATCAATACTCATAGATAAATGATCTACTCGGTCAAGTGGGAGAATGTTGGACCCATATTATTTGTGACCCTCATTGATCATTTATCCTTACTGATATGATGACTGACACTAACTGAAATCTGTGTCTAGTAAATATTCGATGGACGTATTTACCTTACCGACACTATAGATTTCCCATTAGGTAATCGGAACTAATGAGAGCTTATAATATGAACACTTACTAAACACCAGGGACTAAATATTACACACTCCTAATTTGAGTGTGTATATAAAGAGAGATAATAAACCCTTAGAAGGGTTGGCTCATTTTATCATCATAATCTCTTTTATCCCATAACACCTACAAGTGGTTCTCTCTCAATAATCCCATCCTAATACGATTATCTCAATTTGGGAATCATAGATGGCTAATCTATTCAACAACATGCCTGGATCATCTGCAGGTATGTTAAATCTACATGAACCAATATAATTTAATCCAACAATAACTAGACTATACAATTACAAACGGGCAACTAACAATACATAATACATACTAACAGTACTAGCCATTCTAATCCACTGCAAAATATTCCTAGTGTACTTAACTTTATATCGATCTTCATTAAGAAAGTAAAACATATCCCATAAAGCAAAGCAAAACAACTCGATTTCATTATGTTCTACTTAAAATAACCTCTACGTTTTCAAATACCTATTACTATCTACTATCCGTTTTCCAATCTACTACTTGAATAAGTCTTTTAAACCACTCCAATTTATATTCTCTCAAACAAAACATCTTAATTTAATAAAAACTTAAATTAAATCAAAGTTTTTCTTCATATAAAATAAGCCACAACGCGGTTTTATCCAAAAACTTAAAGTTGTGTTATGCTTTTGGAAAACGCAATATGCAATATGCGCAAAAAATATGCAATCACAAACACCCTCGAAGGTGCTAATGTGTGTGAAATGAAATCGGTTGGAAGACTTACATTGTAATATAGCCTGATTGGAGATATGCACATAAGATGTCAAGGTAGGAACAAGGGATAAATGGGTATTGACATTTGAAAAGTTTAACATTGGCCCTTGCAATTTTAAGTCATTTGTGTTATGGCCATTTCGTTGAATAATGTTAGGTATTGTTTGTTTTACAAAACGGTTTTACCCCGGACCTAGACCGGTATGAACAAGCCATCTTTAGCTAACGGCCACTGGATGGCGTCACCGACCATACTTATATATATTTTAGCCAAACCTTAAAAACGATTTAGAACATAAATCCTTGTTATATGTCAAATTTACGTTTTTTTAGAACAACTTGAATAGTTGAATCAATAGAGTGCAAGGGTCCCTTCCCGCCACCCACATGCTTGACACAATGATATAAATACTTTCTTTTAGCAGTTAAATATTTGATTAAAACGTTTAAAATAAGAGCAAATTAGGAGATAATTAACTTTGGTGTAAGGTTCGTGGGTCGTATACTGCCCAATTGAATGTCATTGTGGCCCCGAATCACTAATATTGTCGTTCAAAAAAATAGCAAATTATATGACTGGCCTCCAAGAAGGAGACTAACATCAAAACGGAAACACCTCCAAGTACATCAACAAACAAAATTTTCCGCCTGGATTATTAATCCAAGAAGCCCAATGTATAAATTACTTCGTATCAACTTAAAATAAAATTAACTCAATCTTCTAATGATCACTCTATAAGCTTGTATGAAAATAAGAATTTCTCGTCATGTCATATTATTATATAATATTTTTTTAAAACTCAAAAATTAATTTTTCAGGACATCTCAAATGTGAAACATCTTCATGGAATATTTTTATATAAAAAATAAATCTTCTTTGATGTATTACACCAAAATTTTACACTAAATATTTTTTTAGTTACATATTAATTTCTTTTGATAAATTTATTTAACTAATTAGTAGATATACGATAATAATTAAATAAAACGCTAAGATAATAAACTTTATAAAACCTATATATTAGTAGTAAACCAAACATAAATAATAGCATTAGGACGGTAATTCATAAAACGTACAACAAATATTGATTACTATTCTAAATTAAAATTTGAGTTTTCCGTGTTTCCATGTCGCTCCCACAAATGGTCTATTAATGTATTACGAAGTGCATAATGAGCGTCTTTGTCTTTAATTTTCTTATGTCAATTCTGTAAACCTAGTTGTTTCGTCACAGATCAAATTGACTTCATTTGTTGACGTTTCCCTCAAAACTTGAATGGGTGCTTGAACAAATTTAAATATAATGAATGTTTAATCTATTAGTTTTATCATTTATGTATTTTATATGTACACTTGGTTATTAAAAAGTATTTAATCTATTTTTTAAACACAATTATAACTAAATAACACATAAAGTAAAAAAAATAAAAAAAATAATGCATTTTTTAATCCTTTTATTGATCTCAACAAGCTTGTTTCAAAAATGTAACTTCTATAAATTAATATTAACCTTTTATATCAATAATATAGCAAATATATAAATTAAATAATATCAAATGGGATTAAACAATAAAAGAAAACAAAATCAAAAGGGTCAGAATGAAAAATAAATAAATTTGATGTAAGGAATAGTATCACATCAAATTTGATATAAAACGACATAGAAATGGTGTGACATCAAAAATTTATAAAAAAATAATATCTTGGTTAGAGATAATTTGTACCAAAATTTATACCCCACACACACACACACACACCCCAATCTTCACAAGCTGAGATCAATCGGGATGATTGCTTCGGGAATTCGAGTAGATCAATTACTGGGATACTGCACTTTTCTGCCATTTTCTGTTTGCTAATAGATTAAAAGCTGTCTAAAATAAGGGTATTTGTTGTTTTGTGTACGGGACAGAGACATGTAAATAAAAAGCCATATCTTTAATATATAATAAAAGAGAGGCCTTAAATGCCACATGGCGAAGTAAGAACCCTTAGATGGGTTAACTTATTTGATTTCAACCGTTAGATCAAATTGATGATGTCATCAAACACTATTTTCATTTTAGTTGTCCCACATCGCTTCAGGTATGAAACTTTTTCATACTTCTAGCCTATATATATCATATACCTTTAGTTTTTCCTACTTTGTCCCACATCGCTTCATGTATGAAACTCTTTCAGAATTCTAGCTTATATATATCATATGCCTTTGGATTAAAATATAGTTCGACGGTAATTTTCGGGTCAATCGGGTCAAATCCGAAACCCGACAAACTGGAACTATTCTATCCGAAACCCGACCCTATTTATGAATCGGGTGTTGCCTTAAATGCCACATGGCGAAGTAACTATTCTATCCGAAACCCGACCCTATTTATGAATCGGGTGTTGCCTTAAATGCCACATGGCGAAGTAAGGACCCTTAGATGGGTTAACTTATTTAATTTCAACCGTCAGATCAAATTGATGATGTCATCAAACACTATTTTCATTTTACACCCTTTTACAAAACATAATTACATTATCTCTTTAATTCCAATCTCTACTTAAATAAAAACAAAATTCCAATTTACTTAAAAAAAAATTCTCTCAATTTGAACTATGATTTATATTATTTTTATTTAAAATCTCCTAATAAAAAATATTAAAACATGTGTATAAACGTAAAAGTGTTTATGTTATTATAACTATAAACAACATGTGTATAAACGTAAAGGTATATATATGTCTTTTTATAATAACCTAAAATCTACATAAACATAAAGTTTACAATTCAATTTTTATTTTTTTCCGCGCTATCGCGGGACAATAATCTAGTATTATATATATATATATATATATATATATATATATATATATATATATGACTACTTTGACCCCCTAACATTTCAGGCGGCAAAAAAAAATTTAATGTTTTTTTTTTTAAAATGTGAGCCCTCCAACCGAAAATTCTAGCTCCGTTCCTGTACTTATAGTTGTTCATGTCACATATTTTATAACAATACAAATTTACAATATGGCTATTACAGATAGTTTAAAATAATATTTATTATTCCACATAGAATTATCGTCATGAATAAATGTGCAAATAACAAATACTAGAAATAAATAATTCAAATAAATGGAAAGATGGAAAATACATGTCGGCATGATTTCTCGTACTATTGGACCAGTCATTTATCACGATGTGACAACCGCTTTAAAAAACAAATACCTGAATACGTAGTGTACATGTCAAAGCAGGCATGAATTTATGTTTTAAAAACCATCAAAAGATAAATCATTTAAAACCACTAAAACCTCTTTTGATCGGTTAACATTGAAAATGGACATAAATAGTAATATGCCCACCTAATCGAGACGATGAAAGTACTAATACTTTTAGTGTAGAAGAGGTTGTTATTAGTCTCGAACGAGCCTGGTCATGGGGAATGAGTAGTGGAAGGTAGACTAAAATTGTTTAGCTTAAGTGGTTGGTTAAAGTAAATG
Source organism: Senecio squalidus (assembly GCA_910822075.1). Taxonomy (NCBI): domain Eukaryota; kingdom Viridiplantae; phylum Streptophyta; class Magnoliopsida; order Asterales; family Asteraceae; genus Senecio; species Senecio squalidus. Next base: position 59,477,859 of record CAJVGC010000060.1, read on the forward strand.
AAATTTTTTTATTTTACTTTACAATCATCCCAAATATGACCGGATTGTTTTATTGAATAAAATATAAAAACTTTACCTCCTAATCTTATCCTTACTTTGTTTTCCTTCCTTAAAAAAAACTTGAGAACACAACAATTTATTTATTTCATTTCCTTTACATTCTTTTACCCTCAAAATAAAACTTGATTCTCATCCAATGTAAGGATTAGTATGATGTTTAGTAGAGAGGATATAAGCTTGAAGCGTATGATAAAAATTTCGAGTACACCTTTGACAAAGATGATGTCTGTTGGACCCATATTATTTGTGACCCTCATTGATCATTTATCCTTACTGATATGATGACTGACACTAACTGAAATCTGTGTCTAGTAAATATTCGATGGACGTATTTACCTTACCGACACTATAGATTTCCCATTAGGTGATCGGAATTATGAGAGCTTAATGTAAACACTTATTAAACACCATGGGACTAAATAATACACACTCCTAATTTGAGTGTGTATATAAAGGGACATAATAAACCCTTTGAAGGGTTGACTCATTTTATCATCACCATCTCTTTTACCCCAACACACACATAAGTGTGTTCTCTCTAATAAGGTTCTAATATAACCTTAATACCATCCTAATACGATCATCTCATTTTGGGAATCGATGGCTAACATATTCAACAATATCACCGGATCATCAGGAGGTATGTCATAAACATGAATCAATCTTATTTTAATCCAACATGTGGTATCAGAGCCAATGGCTCGTGATTATCCATTGGTTCATGTTTATTTATCGCTTGGCTATTGCTATTATTGATTCTGCAACTTTTCTGGCCGGCGGATTTTGATTTTTGGGTGAAAAATGGGATTTTTTGGACCTGGTGGCGGCTACAGCAACCCTAATTCCGATGAACTTCGTCCGTGCGGATGAAGGCTCATCCGTACGAACCTGATTTGTTCGTACGTACGGATGAAGCCCTATACGTACGAACCTGACTTGTTCATTAGTACGAATCTGATTTGTTCATACGCACGAACGTAACTGTTGATCCGTACGAATCTAGGCTAAATCAGTGCGAACCTAGGCTTACATCCGTACGAACTTAAATTTTTCATCCGTACGAATCTAGGATTAATCCGCACGAACCTGGACTTACATCCGTACGAATCAATACTCATTCGTACGAATATAATCTCATCCGTACGGATGACTACAGACCCTAATTTGGTCGTTTTTTTTAAAGTTTTACTGGTTGCCTTATTGGCTGCCCCTTGACCCCGCAAGGGGGCGCAGCCCCCTTGACCCCTGCTTTTGTCACCTTATTTATATGTGACCTTATTATACTTATGCACTAATATTCATGTTTTCATCTTTTGTTGCCCAAAGGTCAAAGGTGATTACTATGATTGCATTTTTTTTCTTTAGCATAATAAACACGTAGGACATTAATTCTGCCCAAAGGTGATTTAATGTACTTGTGTGCTTAAAAGGATTCTTATTATGCCTTAAAACACGATGTTCTATTTTGTTGCCCAAAGGTCAAAAGACAAACATAGTGTTGCATAAACCTTATGCTCATAATTTTACTTAGATATTAGTTATTTCTGCCCAAAGGTGATGTAACATCTAAGTAGAGCCTTACTTTAGCCTATTATTTTGGTGTTTTTTAATAGGCTTACCTATCACTAGCTTCATTACTAATATGGTCTTAGTCTCAGGAACATTACTATCAGGTCTACTTATTTTAGACATTACTCTAGTTCTATTACCTTAAGGGACATTACTTGGTCTGCCTTATATAGCTAACTCTGTCACTATAAATCCTCCTTATTCTCCACTACAGTACCAAACTTCGGCATTGAGACACTTACTGGTGCTAATTTCACTACTTGGAAGGAACAACTTTACTTAACTCTGGGAATGCTCGACATGGACTATGCTATTCGCCATGATGAACCCGCCGCTATTACTGCTGCGTCTACTGCGACTCAGAAAGTGGACTTTGAGAAGTGGGAAAGGGCGAATCGGCTGTCCCTAATGATGGTCAAGAACTCAATTCATCCCAGCATCCGAGGAGCTATCCCTGATAACGACAAAATGAAAACTTACCTCAAATCTGTTGAGGATCACTTTAAGGGATCGTCTAAGGCAACCGCGAGTAGTTTAATGCTACAGATGCTAACCCTTAAGTATGAAGGTTCTAATGGTGTCCGTGAACACATATTGAAGATGGTTGACATGTCTCATAAGCTTAAGAATCTGGAAATGGAAGTCTCAGATAATTTTCTTGTGCATTTCATAATGACTTCCTTGCCTGCTCGGTTCGACACTTTCAAAGTGAATTATAACGCTATGAAAGATAAATGGTCGATAAGTGAACTGATTGCTATGTGCGTTCAAGAGGAAGATCGTCTTAAGCACATTCAACCTGAAGCTGCTGTTCACCTTACTACCACTTCAAACTTCAAGAAGAGGAAAGGTAACTACAGTAATAAGACTGAAAATAAAGTCCAAAATCATGGTGCTGCTACCTCTGGCCCTAAACCTTCAACAAGCAATACTAACTGCAAGTTCTGTCGCTCCAAAGGGCACGGACATAAAGATTGCTCTAAATTCAAGGACTGGCTAGCTAAGAAAGGTAACATTCTTTACGTAATATTTGATTCCTTTACTACTGATGTTCCATTTAATACATGGTGGGGTGACTCTGGTTCTATGGTCCATGTGACCAATTCATTACAGGGATTCCTTACAATCCAGAAGCTACCAAAGGACCAAAGAAAACTTAGAGTTGGAAACGGTGATCTCTTAAATGTCGAAGCCATGGGGACTTTAAATTTACATATGAATACCGGAAAGTGTATTAGATTAATAGATACCTTATATGTACCGAGAATTACTCGGAACCTTGTATCTATATCTAGACTTGATCTTGAAGGTTATGTAATTACTCATGGTTGTGGCAGGATCACTTTTACTCCTAATAATGAATTGTTTGGTTGTGGTTTTTTGGATGGATTACTGTATAAATTAGAACTAGATCATAATTTCTCACAGTCTTTGTTGTCTCTTAATATTGATGACATAACTAAAACAAAGACAAAATCACCTAAACAAGCAGAGAATTCCTCCACATTGTGGCATAAACGTCTCGGCCACATCTCACGAGATCGCATGACACGACTCGTAAAAGAAGGAATCTTACCCTCTCTTGATTTTAGTGATTTTGAAACATGTATTCAATGCCTCAAAGGCAAAATGGCTAAAGGGAATAAGAAAGGAGCCACCAGATGTTCCAACTTGTTGGAAATAATTCATACTGATATTAGTGGCCCCTATCCCGCATCAATAACAGGACATACATCATTTATTACATTCATTGACGATTATTCACGTTACATGCACCTTTATCTAATTAAAGAAAAATCTGAATCCTTACAAACTTTTGTCGATTATAAAACTTTGGTTGAAAACCAACTTGATCATAAGATAAAAGTTGTCCGATCAGATAGGGGAGGTGAGTATTACGGTAAACATACTGATATTGGTCAAGCTCCTGGTCCCTTCTATAATTTTTGCAAGGAACAGGGCATAATTAACCAATACACCATGCCAGGTTCTCCTCAACAGAATGGTGTTGCTGAAAGGAGAAACCGAACTTTGATGGACATGGTGAGAAGTATGCTCGCCAACACTAACCTACCCAAATTTCTTTGGACCGAGGCCTTAAAAACAGCTGTTCATATACTCAATAGGGTTCCATCAAAATCTGTCCCTAAAACTCCTTATGAGATCTGGACAGGTAGGAAACCGAGTCTAAAATATATGAAAGTATGGGGCTGTCCTGCCGAAGCAAAAGTCTATAACCCTAACTTAAAGAAACTGGATCCTAAAACCCTTACATGTTTCTTTATTGGTTATCCCGAGAACTCAAAAGGTTATCGGTTTTACTGTCCTTCTCACTCTACCCGCATCATAGATACGCAACATGCCACTTTCCTCGAAAATTCAGAGATCAGTGGGAGCACGACAAATCCTGATTTAGATTTGCAAGAAGTACAAGAAGCGGGGGGAAACCACTCGTCGGTTATCACGATTCCTCCGATAACTCCTCTTGTACCCAACGCTGCTCCCGATATACCTGGATCTCCTAATGAACCGGTTGAACCTCCTATGCCTCCTAATCTAAACGCCGAAGAACCGCTTGTTCCTGAAGAACCCGTAATTCAGCTCAGGAGATCATCAAGGGCTCGCAGAAACACAAATTTTGATGATTTCGAAACTTATCTGGCTGAAGTCGAAAACATTGGGAAACTTACTGATCCAACCTCTTACCGAGAAGCTATTAATAGTGATCAGGCCACTCATTGGATTGAAGCCATGATTGAAGAGCTCAAATCCATGGAACGTAATGGCGTTTGGGTATTGGTTCCACTTACTAAAGGATCCAAAGTAATTGGATGTAAATGGGTGTTCAAAACCAAATTAGACCCGAATGGAAACGTCGAACGCTATAAGGCCAGACTGGTTGCAAAAGGCTTTACTCAAAAGGAAGGAATTGATTATCAAGAGACCTTTTCTCCTGTCTCTCGTAAAGATTCCCTAAGGATCGTCATGGCACTCGTAGCTCATTATGATTTAGAGTTACATCAGATGGATGTCAAGACCGCTTTCCTAAATGGTGACTTGCAAGAAGACGTATTCATGCAGCAACCTGAAGGATTTATTCCAGAAGGTAAAGAGCACATGGTCTGCAAGTTAAACAAATCGATATATGGGTTGAAACAAGCATCACGACAATGGTACCTTAAATTTGATGAAGTCGTAAAATCTGATGGCTTCCTAAAGAATCAAGTGGATCAATGCACCCATCTCAAGATCAGTGGGAGTAACTTTATTATCCTTGTTTTGTATGTGGATGATATTCTACTTGCAAGTAACAACTTGGATTTGCTACATGAGTCGAAGCGAATGCTTTCGCATAATTTCGACATGAAAGATCTCGGTGATGCCTCTTATGTTTTAGGTATCGAAATAAATCGAGACAGACGTAATGGTGTTCTAGGTCTTTCCCAAAGGGCTTATATTGACCGTATTCTTGAACGCTATAACATGCAGCACTGCACACCCACTGTGGCTCCGGTAGTTAAAGGGGACGTATTTGGACCTCATCAAACTCCGAGCACTGAAACTGAGAAGGCTGAAATGAGGATGATACCTTACTCATCTGTAGTTGGGAGCATTATGTACGCTCAGGTCTGTACTCGACCAGATATCGCTTACATCGCTGGTATGCTGGGGCGTTACTTATCTAACCCCGAATTAGCACACTGGAAAGCGGCTAAAAAGGTTCTACGATATCTGAAAGGGACCAAAGACTACAAATTAACTTATAGAAGAAGTGACAACTTGGAAGTAGTAGGTTATTTAGACTCTGACTTTGCTAAAAGCAAAGAAGACCATAAATCTACTTCTGGGTATATTTTCATGTTAGCTGGCGGACCAATCTCTTGGCGGAGTCATAAACAGAAACTGACCACGACATCTACTATGATGGCTGAATATGTTGCCGTTTATAATGCAACCTGTCATGGGATGTTGTTAAGGAACCTGATCAGTGGACTCAAACTCGTCAACTCAATATCTAGACCATTGAAGCTTTACTGTGATAACTCAGCTGCTGTAACTTTCTCGAACAGTAACAGTTCGACTGGCGTTGGGCTGTATCTTGACACAAAGTATCTGTTTGTACGCGAACGGGTTGAGGAAAATGCTCTTTGTGTTGAGTACATAAGTACACATGACATGCTAGCGGATCCGATGACCAAAGGTCTTCCTCCTAATATATTCGTAGGACACGTGTCGAATATGGGGCTTACAAAAGACTTAATTTAATAGCATATTGTACTTATTGGTCATTATTATTTATTAATGAAAATTTTCCTCCTTATTCAGATTTTGTTTGTCCATTATTTACACCTTATGCGCATAACTGTGTTGGACATTATTATAACAAAATTTGTCTTAGTTGGTCTATCATTGCTTATTCAGTTTTGAATTTGAGTCATAGTTTGACTAGTGGGGGTCCTGAGTAGATGTTCTTCTCTACGACTGTACTTATTGACTATGATTTCGGTTTGAAACAAAATGAGTATTATCTCGTACGGACTTATCAATACTCATAGATAAATGATCTACTCGGTCAAGTGGGAGAATGTTGGACCCATATTATTTGTGACCCTCATTGATCATTTATCCTTACTGATATGATGACTGACACTAACTGAAATCTGTGTCTAGTAAATATTCGATGGACGTATTTACCTTACCGACACTATAGATTTCCCATTAGGTGATCGGAACTATGAGAGCTTAATGTAAACACTTATTAAACACCATGGGACTAAATAATACACACTCCTAATTTGAGTGTGTATATAAAGGGACATAATAAACCCTTTGAAGGGTTGGCTCATTTTATCATCACCATCTCTTTTACCCCAACACACACATAAGTGTGTTCTCTCTAATAAGGTTCTAATATAACCTTAATACCATCCTAATACGATCATCTCATTTTGGGAATCGATGGCTAACATATTCAACAATATCACCGGATCATCAGGAGGTATGTCATAAACATGAATCAATCTTATTTTAATCCAACATGCTTCATATCTTTGGAGCCGAGTTTTGATGCAAACTTGATACGGTTTTGGATGATCAATACTTGGAGTGTTAATAATTGGATATTAAGTTTATTTGAATGGTTCGAATTCTTATTTTAAAAACCAAAATACAATCAGATTCATCTAATTGAATCGGATTAAATGAATCCATCAAAACAAACACTCCTACATATACGGTAGTTTATAATAGGGCAATATTATTCCTACACCCCTCATTTTAATTTTTATTAATTTCACAACCCCTTTTTCTCTAATTAATAAAAAAAATATTCTTAATTACCTTTAATTAGTATTTAAATATTAGACGGGACCCACACCAATGATTTATATTGATTTTTAAATTTTTTTTTAATAATATGTGACCCACATTTCTTTTTCACACACCCCCTTCCTTATCATATCACTTTTTTTTTATTATTTTAATGTTGTGGGGTCCATTTTTTTAAAATCACACACCCCCCTTCATATCCCATCACCTTTTTTATTAAGGTGGGACCCACTTGTTTCTTTTTATCACTATATATCGAGAGTATATTTGTTTCAATTTCAATCGGAGAGTTATATATCGAGAGTTATATTTATCACATTTCTTGTTTTTGAGTATCATTCGCTAGTTTTCAGTGTTTTTCTAGCAATCAAAATGTCAAGATTTGATGATATTGTAGTTGACAATACAACATACTTCACTACTACAGAGGTAATTTTATGAATTATTTTTCATATTTCTTATTTATAGTTATGATTTGTTATTATTAATTACTTTACATAATTTTTGTAGGATTTTTTTACTTTTGATGATTTAATGAATTGGGTTAATAGTGTTGCGAGATCTCTTGGTATTATTATAACCAAAAAACGTTCAAAAGTATCAAAAAAAAAATGAATTAAGAAAAGTATGGTTTTCAGTGCGAACGTGGCGGTGTGTATAAAGATACTAGTTCTAGCAGAGAAAGTGTCACAAAAAAAATCGGTTGTCCGTTCGAGTTGGTAGCTTGTCGTAATGATAATAAATTATGGAATTTAATTGTGTTCTGTGGCACACACACTCACGCAAATGCCTCAAGTTTTGAGGGTCACGCATATGCAATGCGTTTAAATGAAGAGGAAAAGAAGTTGGTCGCAGAACTAACCAAAGCTAATGTAAAACCACGTAATATTCTTGCTATTATAAAAAATCGAAATGAAAATAATTTTTCGTCTTTAACGAATGTGTACAATGAAAGACATAAATTAAAGACGTCTGTGTATCGTGGTAGCACCCGTATGGAGGCTCTTATGATAGCTTTGGAGGCTAACGGTTTTATGTATGAGGTGAATGCAAATCAAGAAACGAATAAGTTGGAAGATTTATTCTTTTGTCATCCAACGTCTTTAGGGATCTGGCGATCCTTTCCGCAAGTGTTATTGATCGATGCAACGTATAAGACAAACGTGTATTTATTCTTTCTTATACTTTTTGAAAACATTTATTATTTTTTTATTTAAATGATCCTAACAGATATTTATATTTTGCAGATATAACATGCCACTTGTACAAATGATTGGTATGACGTCAACTAACACTTCATTTTCTATTGGTTTTGTCTTCCTGCAAAAAGAAAAAGTACAAAACTATGTTTGGGCGTTGAATCAATTAAAGTTGAGGTTGGGACATGAAGTGTATCCAAGTGTGATTGTTACTGATAGAGATTTGGCTCTAATGAATGCATGCACAAACGTATTTCCAAATTCTAACAAATTACTATGTAGATGGCACATAGAAAAAAATATCTTAAAGCATTGCAGACCTTCTTTCACATCACAAGGTTGGAATACTTTTTATCACATATGGAATGTGTTGATAAAATCCCCAACAAAAGAAAATTATTCGCATAATTTTAATCGGCTACAACAGTTTCTACATGAAAATCAAGGTACTATTTACTACATTATTTAAAAATAACTTATTCATTTTTTCTACACTCGCAATTCTTTAACAGTTTCAGGTAGTGTACTTGCGTACGTAAATAACACCTGGCTTGATCCGTATAAAGAGAGGTTTGTTTCTGCATGGTGTGATGTATATCGCAGTTTTCATAACAATACGACGAATAGAGTGGAGAGTTCACATGCCCACTTAAAAAGTTTGTTGAACTCATCCCAAGGTAAGCTAGATCAGATAGTCTTAACAATAAGAGATATACTAAATTTACAACACACGGCAATTAAAGATAAACTAGAAAAAAGTAAATCAAAAATGCAACATAAGCTTCGTAACTTGCGTCTATTTAGATTTTTAATATTTAAAGTTTCAAGAAATGGTTTAAAAAAAATCATCGAAGAACTCGAGCGTTTAAACAATGATGATGAAATTACTGCTGAAAGTTGTGGGTGCCAACTTCGTATAAGTTGTGGGTTACCGTGTGCACATGAACTTCAATTTTATATAAAGGAAGACTTGTTCATTCCTTTGGATGAAATTGATATATTCTGGAGGACGTTAGATATTCCTCACCTCAATCCGACGAGAGATGAAGAAATCACTTGTGATCAAGAAATTGTCATGTTGAAAAAACGTTTTGAAGAGCAGCCTAAGGAGGGGAAGGTTGGACTTCTGAGAAAGTTTAGGGAGATTATACATCCATCCAAAAAGGTACTTGAAGAACCTTCTGTTAACAGAAATAACCGCGGTCGTCCAAGAGGTAGCACCAACAAGGGCAAGCAACCGCAACAGCAATTCGAGCCACCACGACACAGTGAATACGCTTATCGGGACTTCAACGACCAAACCCAACGCGATCCACCACGTCATAGTGAATATGCGTATCGTGACTTCAACGACCAACCCCAACGCGATCCACCACGTCATAGTGAATATGCGTATCGTGACTTCAACGACCAACCCCAACGCGATCCACCACGTCATAGTGAATATGCGTATCGTGACTTCAACGACCAACCCCAATATGAGCTACCACAATATAATGAATACGTATATCCACCGGCATATGCTGATTCCACAAATCAACAACCGACATCTTCGATGAACAACTTTTTTGATGAAGATCCGTTTATGCAGAAGTTAATAAATTATAACCCACTGCCAGTGTTTGATCAATCTTTTAATCAGGAAGAAACAGTACAGGTATGTTATTATTATGCCTTTTTACATGTTTTTTCATTGCCCATTTGAATGACATTAGTTTACATGATAAACATTAGGAACCGATAAATCCATTACAATATGGATACACTTATGCTGAACAATCACAAGAAGAAGAACATTATTATCATCAGCCAAACTTTCAGGTAAAATATTATATTAATTATTATTTTCGTGGTTTATTATGTGATATGATAAATTTATCTACAACTTTTTATAGGAACCAAAGAGCTATAGAGATCAACTGATTGGTGAAATTCCAGAATATTTTCAACCATATGTCACTGGAATCCAAAATGTTAAAGGTGATGGAAACTGCGGGTTTCGATCAGTTGCCGTTGCTATGGGTCGAAATGAGGAGGAATGGCTTGCAATTCGTCGTGATCTACTAGAGGAGCTAAATGAAAATAGAAAGCAATATAAATTTTTTTTTGATAGTGAATACAATCGCTTGGAAGAATCCCTCAATTTTTTTGAGGACCGTGCTGCACCTTTTTGTAATTGGATGTGGATGCCTAACACTGGTCTTCTGATCGCAAATAAGTATTATTGTATACTTCACTATTTAACAAATGGACGCTGCTTAACATATTTTCCTCTTTGGTCAAAGCCGCGATCTCCAAAAGAAAATCATGCCACCACAATCGCACTTGTACATGGCAACCATTTCGTGAAGGTTGATTTACAAGAGGGACACCCAATGCCAGATGTTTCTGGATTCAATATGTCTAAAAAAAGCCGAAAAAAAGAGAGTGAATGGGTTGAAATGTATAAAGATCGATTGCTCGCCTATAAGCCACTTAATTGTAATATAGATCTAAATGTTGTACCCGTGGACTGATAATGTATAAAATATTCAATGATGAATTAATTTGAGTTTTAAATACAATAATTTATATCAAATCATTAATTAATTTCTTATATCAAATCACAATTATTAAACAATGATTGAATAATTATTAAATAATGATTGGTTAATTAGAAAGTAATTAGAGAGGGGTGTGAGATTAATATTTTGAGGGGTGTGGAATTAAGGATGGCCTTATAATATTTCATTAAACACAACCAAATCATTCCCTCATGAAAGAAAAAAAAATACATGTCGGTAGGTCACTATCACTGATGTGACAAGCACTTTAAAAAAACATATACTTTACATTAAATTACAGGGTGTGTTCTCGCAATTCAAGAAAGTAAAAGGGAATAAAGTGAAAAAGATTAAAGATGAAAAAAAACGACAGATTTGATCACAATGATACGTCCAAAACTCATCAAATCACATGTTAAAAAATGTGACATTATTCATTATAATCTTACAATTCAAAAAAATGAACAAATTTGTTACTATCTTTATTTGTTCAATATTTTTCTGCTCAAATTCAGCAATTGGATATAATTTTGATTCATTTTTACAAAAGTTACCAAAATTTGGGGATTTTAGCAACATTTTTGAGGTGAGATATGAGTTTAATGTTATGGATTATGGTGCAAAAGGAGATGCTATTCAAGATAACACAAAGGTGTGATGCTCACATGGTCTTTGTTCAAATGTCGGTTTTTATTTTTCGGGTTGTTATGTTTTCTAAAAGTAGATAATCAGTTTTGAGTGTTTGGATGAATACAAGTTTATCCGTATATTTTAGGGTGTGTTAAGTTTTTTTTTCTGTTGATGACTTATTTTCTGAGCCGGTAAAATGTCTGCGGCTTTACCCTTAGGAAGAATTAACTTTTTCTCAGTATAGAATATATTTGTGTAATTGTGATTTATAAATGAATATATACTTGAGGGAAAAATGTTTTTGATCAGGTTTTCGCCGATGTTTGGGACATGGCATGTTCTTCAAAGGTGGAATCAAAAATTATAATTCCGAAAGAATGTAATTATCTTCTTGGACCAATTAATCTTGGAGGTCCTTGCCACTCGAAAATGACTTTGATGGTATGTGAAATATTGATCATTTTCAATAATGTTATTCCATACTTGTTAACTAAATTATCGCGTGTGTGTTCTTTTTTAATCTTATAGATATCTGGTTCCATTGTTGCCCCTAGTAATCCTGATGTTTGGAATGGTAACGATACGCATAAGTGGTTATATATCCATAATGTGGATCATCTCACGGTTGAAGGAGGAGGAACCATTGATGGGTCGGGTCAAGAATGGTGGGCTACTTCTTGCAAAACCGACCCGAAAAATGTAATTCTTGTTCCATACATGACCTTCACACTTTTCTGTATCATATAAGCTAACTTCTCTATATGTATTTTCTTCCAGCTATGCAGACATGCTCCAACGGTCAGTACTGCTGATGCAGAAATGGAGTTAGTTTCGTGATTTGTGTTATTATGACAAAAAGGCATACGATTTTTGAATGTGTGTAACACGTTACCAAAAATTGGTATGCAGGCTATAACCTTTCACAGATGCAACAATTTGGTAGTAAAGAATCTCTCCATTGTGAATGGTCAACAAATGCAAATGGCATTCACTACATGTAACAGGGTCACGGTATCACATGTGAGCGTTTTTGCTCCTGAAGAAAGCCCTAATACTGATGGTATCCACATAAGTGATTCCACTAATGTTGAAGTTAAAGACACTACTGTTAGGACGGGTTGGTTATATCGTTTCTATCTAGTTTTTTTTTTGCAGTAGTTAAGTTTACTTATATACTAAACGCTTATACACTTGCTTTAGGTGATGACTGTATATCGATAGTCAGCAACTCCTCAAAAGTTCAGGTGACGAGGTTTGTCTGTGGCCCCGGCCACGGGATAAGGTAGAACATTTTAATTGTAAGAAAAAAACCTGACAAGGTAGATACAATTACTTATACATAGATTGTATAATGTACTGAATTTTATTTTGGAAGCATCGGAAGCTTAGGAGAGTACGACAACTGTGATCAAGTATATGATGTAAGTGTTCGTGGGGCATTTCTATCCAACACTGATAATGGACTCAGGATCAAAACATGGCAGGTACCATTCACTCGTGTTCTAAAAACTTTAATGGGACAATCGCTATTCGTGTTTGCTGTATTCCTATTTCGTAATGATGCTCAGATTATAACATATTTAGTTAATTGATCATCTAAAACATAAATCATCCATTGTTTGCAACAGGGTGGTAGTGGTTTTGTTAAGAATGTTAAATTTGAGGACGTGTGGATGGAAAACGTATCAAATCCAATCATAATCGATCAATATTATTGTGATTCACACAAGCCATGTCCTAACAAGGTACAAATTTGTGATTTGGTTTCTTTTGTACGGTCGAATTGTTAAAAGTTGCATTTCATGAATTTGCAGACGAGTGCGGTTAACGTGGAGAACATATCTTTTGTAAAAATCGGAGGAACTTCGGCTACCGACGATGCCATAAGATTTGCTTGTAGCGATGTTTCCCCTTGTGAAGGACTTTATTTGGAAGACGTTGAACTTGTTTCGGCTTCTGGGGGCAGTACAACGTCATTTTGCTGGGAAGTAATAGGGTCAAGTTCAGGCACTGTATACCCCCCTCCTTGCTTCTCAACTTGTACAAGCTATATTACCCCGATAATATCATCTACCCCTCGTCTTCAAGCCCTCTAACCAGTGTTTCGAGTAACCTATACAATATACATCATATATTGAAACCTCAATATTTTCAAAAAGAGGGAACCTTTATGTAGCCTAAGTTTAGAGAAACCTACGTCGGCACTCTCTGTTTTCTGAATACGTCTTGTGTACGTGTCAAAGCAGGCGGAATTGGTATCGCGGCAAAATGAAAATTTTGGATTGTACCATGGTGTTTTTATTTTGTAATGCTGCAAGTAACTAGTATATTCAGAATAATGACCTGCTTTTGAATAATGCAATCAAGCAGATTCTAAAGCGTTCGGTCTGTTTCGTTTTTTCAGCTAAACCTTTAAGTGCTAAGTTGCTCATTAACTATAAGATGTTACCAAAATCGACCAATTTCACTCAAGTGTAATGAAAATATATTCGTAATGGAGCGATATCCGTAATGGACTGCATGCAATGATAAAGAATAAAATATATTGTACTCGAGAAAAGATTTTCCTAAGTCAAATAACTCGGAAAGAATACAATCAAGCCTCTACATGATCTGCGTAAATTGCAGTAATTTTGGCAAAAATATTTCTAAACCATAATGTCACCGTACACCAATCTTAGGACATCCACTAGCTAGAGGCAACTGCAAGTTCTCATAAGTCCTGAATGTCCGTTTAATCATCCTATCGACATAAATAGTTCCTTCTAAATGATCACATTCGTGTTGTAAAATACGAGCCTGCCACCCTGAAGCAGTCACCTTAATAGGCTGCCCATATCGGTCAAAGCCAGTAACCTCAACTTCTAGGAACCTTTCAACCATTGCTCTAAATCCATCAACACTGCACAAAATTTACATTTTAAGAACTCTCAAAGTACGTTTTTTATCAACAAACTTGCCCAAAAACCGATAACTCACCTTAAGCAGCCTTCAAAAAACAATGCTGATTTGTTGCCCTTCTTTTGAAGATTCGGATTTACAATGACCAAAAGATTGAAAGGGCGTCTGTCTTGTGCCTTAGTATCTTCTTTTGGTGCATATCCTATGTATTCTTCGGTGTCCTCCAACACAATTATCTAAATAAAACATTCTATGCAATTAATTTAAGAGGAAATCATAAAAATAGTCACCTGACACAACAAAATTTCAATCACCAACAAGGTGGAGCGAAACCTTTGAGTCGAGAGAATCATATTTGAAAGTACGGAGCGAGAATATTAAAGACGAAGCGAGAATGTTTCAAATTTTAAACCACTCATTTCAAACATATTTAATTCTAGCGACGAAAAAGGTGGCGCGGAAACTTTTCTCGAATTTAGTGATTAGTTTTGAAATAAAGTGGTGTGAGGTGACTATTTTGATAACTTTCTCTTAAATTAAAACCTATTAAACATAAATTAATATATTTAATCAACATTATTATGATTAACCATCTCTAATATGGCCTAGTGGTAAAGCGTCCCACAGTCGACTAAGAGACCGAGGTTCGAACATCGTTTGGTAAACAACTTGGGAAAGTCATGGAAGAGCTCAGAAACTACAAAAATACCGGTTAGGCTTCTTACACATGACAACACGTTTATCTATTTCGATATTAACTTATGTAGTGAATAAATGTAGGTACATAATTACTCCGTAATACATACATTAGTACATAACAACACCAAAAATAAAATATAACAAATACTTCATCCGTCCCATTTTAGGGGTGTTTGTTTCGGCTTATGTAACGAGCTTATGAGCTTATGTAAATTTTGATAAGCTCATAAGTCCAATTTTTCCGGCCTGAGCTTATGATAAAAACGAACAAACTAAAAAAAAGAACTAACTTTTAAAGGAATACCAATTTGGGGAGCAGCAAGGCCAACCCCAGGCGCTATCCTCATAACCTTAACCATATCATCAATTATCTTCTGAACCCGGTCCGACCCGATTTCATCAACCCGCACCTCACTAGCCGGTTCATGAAGAACCGGGTCACCCGCTTGCACAATCTCGGGCAAATCATTAACATTTTTCTTCTTTTTATCACCCAACCCGAGAAACCAACCGGCCCGAGATGGTTTTAGTCTTCTATTTCTCGCGATAAATTGAAGTTTAGTTGCCGGTTTTGGAACTGGGTTTAATTGGCATTGAATAAGCGGAGTTGGTGTGTGAAATTTGGAATGGTTTCCGGCGAACGGCGACGGCGATAGCCGGTGAATTATTTCCATTTTTTTTTTTTTTGTTCAGAAATTGATTGTAGATAATTTGTTTTGGGCTTAAAGTAGATAACTATTTGGTATTATTTTGGTTGGACAGATGTATATCCGAGTTAAACCTGTCCGGTTCAAATGGTTTAACCAGTTCAATTTAACGGGTTCGATAAAAAAAATCCGGTTTTAAAACATTGCTAGAAACGGAAATAAATATAATCTGGTTAGACATGTATATCCGAGTAAAAAAAACTCTTCATACATCAGTGATAGAATAAGGAAAACCTCATTTGTTTATATAAAATGAAAGATGACTATAAATTTGTTTTACGGTGTATTTTTCTTTTTCCCCTTTATTTTGTTATAAGTCAAGTATTGCATCACACAATAAATATTTATAATTTTGTTATTTAAAAGACTTAAACATGTAATCTCTATGTTAATAAGCCAATTCATTTACGATCAGGTTTGCAAACCCTTAAGTATCCTTTCTTTTAACTTAGACATTTTTTTCTTTTTTATCATCTAAATTGAATTTTTTTAGCCTTTTTTAGGTTATTCGGAAAACATGAGTTAAACGGAAAACACAATTTTTTGACTCAGATATATACGTCCTAACTAACATAGTGTGATCGTTTTTGAACATTTTTCTGACTATCTCGATATATTTTTCTAACATGTTGTCACTAAGCTAACTTAACAATGGTTCAACCAAGCATAAAATATGTATATGTAATTTTAAATTGAACTAGATAGAGGGGATGAATGTAGCATAATTAAATTGGATCATAAGAAAGCGTGTTACCGTCCAAATCCATAACTTAAGCCTCAAACTACTTTGTACCATTTTATCCTTCTAAGTTTCATAATTTTCATTGTAGTCTTTAAGCTTTGGCATTATAATGTAATGACTTATTTTGAATAACCATGTAGAATTACAAATTTTTGGGTATTTAATTAAGAAATTTGATATCGACAATTATATGGGTTGTTTCTGAAATTTTCTTCTAAAATACGGTATTGTTAAAACCAAAAATTACTTTCATTTTTGAGATCACCTTTTTGTTAATAACATGATAACCAAATTATGCATATAATTATTTTTCAATAACAATCACGAGATCGTCAAAATCGGACCCTTTGCTTAAAATCATTCAAGTTTTTTATTTTCTACGTTAGTTCAATCCATAGAATACAAAAATAAAGTAACGTATACATCTCACACATTTTAGGGTCTCTTTCAAATTTCACACCTATAAATATGAAAGAATATTACATAATGTTCTTTGTAAGAAAAAAGCAAATTCAGAAATGAATAACACACGACTCTCCCACAACAATATCAATACAAAGAATATGCAACAAGGAGTCCAAGAAAGAGGATCTAAGGCGAGTACAAAGAAACGAGAGGTTGTAGCGCCACTGGCTAAGAGTGTGAGCCCGTTGACAAAGGTGGTAGAGGAGACGAGCAAGCCACCAACGCCATCAGACATAGATCAGAGTGCGGAGGAGTTCATCAAAAAGTTTAGGAACCACTTGAAGATTCAGAGGTTGGAGTCCATCGATAATTATCACAAGATGCTAGCGCGAGGGACATGACATAAGATACATACACTATTCGATTAAACACTATAATAAGGATTGTAATATGATGGATCATTTAAGTTGTATCATTATTCAGTATTGTTTACACTTGCACTATTATTATTATAGGTCACCTTAAACTTGATTTTGGTTTAGAGTTAGAAGTACATCGTGGTACGAATACAGCACATACACTGGTATACCCGAGAGGGGCGAACCTCACTATTAATCTGAATGTTCTGTTAATCAGAGCATTATATCCATCTAAACTTTCTATTTATTTATTAGTATCGTGATTTCGTTCAAAAGTAGTAATGATACTCATTAATTTTATTTGGAGATCAAGCATAATTATGTAAGATGGTTTTAGATCAAGCTTTCGGCTGGAAGTTCTTCCTCGAATAATATCTCCCTGGCGACCGTTGCCTGCAACATTAACCACTCTTGTTAGAAACCTTCAATCTTGGCTCGTCAAGCTATATATATACTAAAGAAAACGTCTCATTTTTTTAACTTTCAATTTTTTTCATTTTATGTCGTCATTATAAGGATTACATTTTCTCATTTTACGCCGTCATTATATGGAAAACATACACTTAAGGAAAGAGTAAATTACATAGATCGTCCCTAAGATTTATATGAAATTACGGTTATTGTCCCTAAGTTTAAAAAGTTGCATGGTATGTCCCAAAGTTTGGACTAATTACGGATGTCGTCCCTATTTTTGACGTCTGTTAATTTCACCGTTAGGGTTCCCTCACGTGTTAAACACGTGAGGGGTATTTTGGTCTTTTCACAGTATATTTAATATTTTAACCTAATTTCTCTAAAACTTCAACTTCTTCAATTCATCTTACACAATCATCCAATTTCATCTTAATCCTAAAAATAGCCTAATATTCATAACAATTTCAATAATGATTTCATATTACACCAATTCAGCTTCATACTGATCAAATTAGGGTTTCAATTACAAAATCCCTAAAAAATAAAGAAAATGAAAAATTACTTGAACTGTTCATTAATGGAAGCTTCAGATTCATCAACAAATCTCTGTCTAGCAAATCACCGGCGACGGAAAAGACAGAGATGACCGGGTAAATTTCTCATCCGCCGCCGCCGTCTCCACCCATCCTCCGCCGTCTTCTTCACTTCATCATCTCTGTTCACTTCATCATCATCTCTGTTCATCATCTCTGGCGGCGGCTTACGGATTACGGGATTTGATTTGCTAAATCCAATATCTAATTTTTCATCACTTTAGATCTATTTTCTTGAGCTTCAGAGGTACCAATACGCGAAAGAATTTCACAGACCCTTTTTGCCATTCACTTCATCATCATCTCTGCCATTTTTGCAGCAGCCGGTGATTCAATTACGGGAATCAGTAACACTGTGTGTGTGAGGAAGATAGCAGGGGAAGAAGGGGGTTACACAAAATAGGGTTTAACCTGTTTGGATCTCATTTCTTTTATTGTTTTATAAACTTAAACAAATATTTTTATAATAAATTTTTGAGTAAATTACATAGATCGTCCCTAATATAAATGAAAATGACGAAAAGACCAAAATACCCCTCACGTGTTTAACACGTGAGGGAACCCTAACGGTGAAATTAACAGACGTCAAAAATAGGGACGACATCCGTAATTAGTCCAAACTTTGGGACATACCATGCAACTTTTTAAACTTAGGGACAATAACCGTAATTTCATATAAACCTTAGGGACGATCTATGTAATTTACTCCTTAAGGAAATGAACTCATACTTGCTTTTCATAATCTGTACAAATTATGACTGTAACTTGTAAGATGGCACCGACTAGATGTCTTCATTTTATTATTATTATTATTATTATTATTATTATCATTATTATTATTATTATTGTTATTATGAAAACTAACAAATGTGAGTCAAATA
Organism: Senecio squalidus; assembly: GCA_910822075.1. Taxonomy (NCBI): domain Eukaryota; kingdom Viridiplantae; phylum Streptophyta; class Magnoliopsida; order Asterales; family Asteraceae; genus Senecio; species Senecio squalidus. Next base: position 59,496,949 of record CAJVGC010000060.1, read on the forward strand.
TTATCATTTTTAGAATAAAAAGATTGTGATGTAAAAGAGAAAACTAAAAAACACAATAGTATTAGAAATTTTAAATCGACAATTAAAATTATACAATTTTAAATTTCGTCACAACACGCTGATAGGTAAATCCTTGTTATTATCAATTTTTACCAAATATATAAATTAAAATAAATTTAAGATGAATGGAAATTTAACTTTGTTTAGACATCAACATCAAACCCACAAACATAAAGTTAATTAATTATGCTAGCTTTTCACATCTGAACAAAGTTTGGTCGTTGCTGGTTCTACTCCCGGAACATGTAGTCGGGAGCATGACCGTACCATCTCCCCAGTGATTGGTATCACAGGTAGAATATCGCAGTTGCAGATTTCGATCATGATACCATCCGGGTCATGGAAAAATAACTGATCAACGTATATTCCACCTTCTTCAACCCTTTGTCTCTTATACACAATTCCCATATCTTGTAACGTCTTCTCCACTGCTCCCATGTTCTCACACTGAACCCACATTTCACACAGTATAGGTTAATTGTTATTCGCTATGAGATATTTTAAGATACTCCATGTCACGATAAATCAAAATTCGAGTCGCGTTGGATGCAAATATAAAAAAGTCATAATAAATAAGTTTAAGTTTTAACATCAAAAGGACAAAAATACACAAATTAAATATTCAATAAAAACAAACCTTTTACATAAAAAACAAATTGAAGGGACTAAGAATATTTGGGATTGTTTCTAAACTTTGTATTAGTCTATTACGTTTTCTAAACTTATATAAGTAGATTAGAGTGTCTTAGATGGCTTGTTACTATGTGCTTATTTCTAGGTAGATAAGCATTTTCGTAGACCGCTTGAAACCTACATAGTTTAGTGATTATTGGGTGGTTGTTTGAGCTTATTTATAGGTGTTACTAGTTTATATGATTTCGACTTATCTTTTATAAATTTATTTTTTCAGTTTATTATGTGTCTTATGAACTTATTATCTATCATCATGACATAATGATAAAAAATAATAAGCACATAAGTCAAAAAATAATATATATAAATAGATTTATATATGATAAACCAAAATTATATAAACTCATAATTCGTATAAATAATTTCAAACAAATTGTATAGATTAACTTATTTGATGGAATTATTGACATATTGAAATAAAGCCAATAACCTCCATTTTGATGGGCTTATGAACTTGCAACTTGAAATAATCATAAGATAAAGTTGATAAGATCATGAGAGGTTAAAAATGAGCTTATCGGCATTTTAAACTCTCTAAAACCGTAAAAGCTTATTTAAAGTAAAAGCGGTATTTCTTTAAACATAACTCTTTTAATAATATTTACTTACTAGAAAAGAATGTGACACAAACCTGTAAATAAATACATAGAGATTTCTCTTTTAAGGGGGTGTTTGTTTGGGTTTATATAAGCGGCTTATGAGTTATTTATATTTCGGCTTATGTTTTATAAGCCCGGATTTTTCGGTTTATATGACCGTTTATGGGCTTATTATTGTGTATTATGACATAATAAACAGTAATAAGCCCATAAATAGTTACATAAGCCGGAAAATACGGACTTATAAAACATAAGCTGAAATTTCAATAAGTCATATAAGCTCCTTATATAAGCCCAAACAAACACCCTAATATCCACATTTCCTAATGTAACGAATTTTCGAAAAGATAGACCAACCTATTCAAAAGAAATTGAGCTCACCTGAAATGAAATATGGTTATCCTTGGGATTAATTTCTGTTTTCTTAATCATTTTATGTGGGTCTTCAGATTGAAGCAAATGCACCCCAATTCCATAGCTAAAAAGCCTATAAAAACACCAACCAATAAATTAAAAACAGAGTATCAAAATTAGCATTTCACAAATCACAAAAAAGTCTCATTTAATACCAAGCACCATCAAAATCAAGATACTCGGGTCTCTTAATTTGCACAAAACCAAGAATTTTTGTATAAAAATCAATCGATTCCGATACAGAATGGCCCAATACCGAGACATGATTAAGAGACTTGAGATTCAGAGGATTTCCACCATTTTCTTTCATTTTTAATGTAGAAAATTATGGTTTGGGGTTTAAAGACTTGATGATATAAATGGAGGAGTGAAGCTTCAGTCAACTCTTTAATTCGATAAGAAGTTTCCGTTTTCGAATCAAATCTTTTAACCGCCAACATGATGCATGCTTTCTTAAAGTCAAATTCCAATGGGGATATTGTTTTTGCGTATGGCAATACTCACGCTTCCGCCCTACTCATTCCACCAAATAGTCTCATTTGATGATAATTTACTTTACTATAAGTTTAAGTTACTACCTAAAATGTTAATATTTATACTCGCATTTATCAGGGTAAAAATAAACAACGTATTTGGAACAAATAAAAGTAGAAAGGAGAACAATAGAATTGGGATGGAGTAAGGTAAATTACATTTTAAGTTAACCTTCAATAGTTAGGTGTTGTTCTTTTGAACCAAAAGTTTTTCCTCTGTATCTGAATACCAGCTCTGAATAACCAGATGTGGTCCAAAACTTTAAATCTGAATCAATATCCAAAACTCTGAATCTGAATAATACCCGTGAAAATCTTGTGTGTCCGAGAAGATTTGATCTCCGGTGGCTGCCACCAAAATGGCGAGAAGAAGAGAGAGAACAAGGAAGGAATGTTAGGGTTGCATTTTTTGAGTGGGTGGCTGAAATAAAAATAAAAAAAGACCTAACCAGAGATGAAAAAGAGATATTTTATGTAGGGTTGTATAAGAGGTAAAAAGAGGTTTTTTGTCTCTGGTTGAAAAAAAAAAACAACAACAAAATTTTTAAAACCTTTGACCGGGTCATAGGTGAGAGCCCATTCAGACTTTTTTTTAAAAAAAGAACAACACCTTAGTAGATAAGAAGGAACAACTAAGACACGTATTATAAGAGAAATGATGTATTCTTCTGAATGTTTAGCCTAAAACTTATCTTAAAAATGTGGTGTTGACAAATGTAATAATAAATGGATGAGATAAATAAAGAGAATTAGTAGATTACACGTGTCATTATTTTGTAATTTTATAAGGATAATTAGAAGAATTGGGAGGAGGATCTATCATTTTCCGTATTATAATGTTGTGCTAGAAACAAAGACATATTTAGTAGATGATGATGTCAACTTGAGGCTACTTTTATTGTTATAAACAAAATGAAGCCTTTGTTTTGACTGCTAATGAATTGATATACAATTTTTTGTATTGCTAACGCCGGATTATGTCAAACCACTGTGCCATTACAAACACTAGCACACCGGCTTTTTGGCCCACTTTAATAAAGGCTTTGTTTATGTTTCCATAAAGACCGGCGATACCAACTTTGTTCTATAGAACCACCCATCAACCAATTATACTCCCTTATACTACTTGTATGCATACAATTATCTATAACCAAAGACCGGATTTGGGTTTGACATAGACCGAAGTTGCCAACACCGCACCAGGTATGCTCTTTCTACAAATCTGCTGCTTGAGCATATGTGTTTTACAAAGTAGGGGTTGGGTCAATATTGGGACATTCTTCTCTTAATTGATGTAGCGAAAGAAAATACTACTCTCTGTGTGTTTACTTTTCTATTTTCATTTGTCTAAATTTTTTTTTTTTTTTAAGTTATAAATAATTAAAATGTAACTGATATCTTTTAATATATAGACAAACTTAATAATACAGTAATTTTTTCTAATACAACTATTTTATTTAAACTTTTAATAAGGGCATCGGTAATGGAAGTATTGCATAGAAAAAATGGTGCATTACAAAATCTTTGCAAGAAATTACACTTCCGTTGGATCTTATTAATCCATAATGGCGGATTGATACATTAACTTTGAACGTGGAAGATGATTCGTAATGATGGCGTCAACCAATTTGATAAGCTACTTAATGAGTTGTCTTCAAAGCATCAAGCTTGGCCAATTAGTAAGAAAGAATTTGCGACTTCGATGATTACTAAACTTCTGAACGAATCTGATACATTCTTTGAGTCGATGGTTAAACGACCAAAGAGAAGACCTCCAAAATCAAAACAGAAACGCGGGATAACCTCTACCACACGAGATCCTTCCAAATTTGAGCTTGTGGAATCATCAATAACACGTAATCATTCAAGTTATGGTAGCAATGGAACAAACAGGATGAACGAAGAGATTAGGTATATGCATCAATAAAAAAAACTTAATTGATCTAAATGCATATCCTGATTTTTCAAGTGATGTTTTGTCGTTCGAGTAGTGTGATTTGGTTTTATCTTTAAGGATACTGTTTTCAAGTGATGTTTTAGTCTTTCGAGTTGTGTGATTTGGTTTAATTTTTAAGGATACTGTTTTTGGTGATTTGTTTTTTGCATTTTTGGATTGAAGTTTCTTTATGAAAATACTTATGGCTTTTACGGATTGTGGTTTTTTACTTTGTATGTCTGAGTTATATTTACTAATTTATTTGGTTTCTTTTGCTAATGACTTTTATTTCTATAACACCTGATTAAACTACTCACTAAAACTTTAACAGAACAACTAAATTTTAAACATACAATGTAATAGGTTAAATGTGTGAAACTTTACCCGAACGGGTCGGACAAGGAAGTTTGAACATTCTACTTTCGACTGCAATAATTTGTTGTTGCAAGTCCAGTGAGAATATGAGATTATTTCTTTGTTCAGTAACTTAAACAATATTGCTTTAAAATTAAACTGATATCTTTAATTGTGATAAATAAGGTCCACGTGGACTACTTAAGTCCCCATAAACAATGTCATTTTTAAAATTGAAAGAAAACAAAGTAACGATTACGAGCCATAATTCACATATGGCTGCAATTCACACTCTCGCCACTAGCCACGCGCACCTTAGCGCTTTACCATCACTCCTCCACGTCAGATCCCCCACTCGCCGCCGATCTGCGATTCCGGCCAACTTATCTTCGCCGCCGCGTGTTGACGACGCGACGGATTGGACGGAAGCGACATCAAGCTTCTTCGAACAAGATACTAGACCTATCATGCTATTTGATGGTAATTAGTAATTTCAAAACCTATATATATCGCTATTTTATGTTTTTAATTAATTAGTTTAATTGAATATTGGTTAGCTGTTTGATGTAATTTGACCTAATTTAAACAGTTTATGAATGTTACTGTAGTTAATTATAAGTAGGATTAGGTGGACAACGAAACGATGCGTGTTTTTTCGATTTGAAATATCGAAATATCTATAAGAAAAGTTATTTATATTAGCGTATGAAATGTTGTTATTTGTATAAGTGGAGTGTGGATTTGACTGAGTGAAATAAGTTGTTCAATTTTGATAGGTGTGTGCAACTTATGTAATGGAGGTGTGAAGTTTGTACGTGATAATGACCGGCAAAGGTTTCTCTTCTCTTCATGTCCGCATATGTTTTGCTGCTTTGTGCTTAATTTGACGTGTTTAACTGCAGTTCTCTCTTTTCATATGATCCTTATTAATTAATTTATTTATTTTATTTGAGTTATAGTGACCAATACTCCTTTATGTGTTTGGCTGTTGATACACCGTTTTTGATGTACTACATTCATATTGGTATTAGAGTCCACTTCCGATTTTTTAATATCTTGTTATGTGAACTGTGATGATAGCTCTTTCTTTTCCGTGCTTGGTTTATATGTATATATCTTTTTCACTCACACATATGAGCACATTACGATTCATGATATTTCTAGTTATGTAGAATTGCAGAACGCTGGTGTCGTAATATGTACATATTTTATTTTGCAACATATCTGTAAAATATTCGATGCACAAGTAAAAGCTGCATTCTTATCTTGTAGAAAAACTCTTGTTTGGGGGAAAAACTTGTTGCAACATAGTGGTAATTTGTTAGATGCACAAATAATACCTTTAGATGTTTGACCTAGAAAATGTTGCCACGTTGGAGCTGTTGCATATTTTTTTGTTTCTGTGCTGCATGAGAACCTATTTCTGCAGTATGCTAAGTTTCTTCTGTGAAGTCATTCAACTAGTAGAAAGAACGTTTTTCTAATGATGGTTTGTTAAGTCTTAATCAGTTCAGTTATGGTACAATATTTGGCATCATGTTCAGGAAAATAAGGTTTGAAGCTCTACAAAGTGACGCGGGCAAGAATTTACTTCGGAGGTCAGGAAGAGCTCCTGATGATATTTCAAGTGTTGTACTTGTAGAGAAGAATAGGTATATTTATATACCGATCCTGTTGTTACTGTAGCTAGACGGAAATGAGATTATGCTGAGTGAATACCTCATCTTTATGTTCATGTAAATAGAAACTTGATGCCTGTTGTAGAATTTATCAAGGTAAAATATCAACCACATCAAGTCATTTTGACATCAAACTTGACTAGAGGTTGCTGTTTCTACCTATTTATTTCTGCACAGGTCGGTTTAGGCTGTGTTGATTTCAACTGGGTCCAGTTAATAAGTTAGCTTAAAGGGGAATGGATCGAACATGTTGAAAGTTGTTCAAAGTCTTTTTATAAAGCATCAAACCTTTTGTATCGATACATCCAAAGATCTAGACTGTCTTTGTGCAAATGTATTTTTTCGTATATATAATCAACAAATTTATTATTTATTAAAAAAAATGGACAAAAAGTGTTTATATGTCAACACATCGGACCTGATTTGACCCGTACTAAAGATGAATTGTTTCAACATGAACCCGTTTTAACCCGTTACCTAACATGCCCAACCTACCCGTTTTCCCATCTCTATCTACGACCAATAAATGGCGACTCTGGTGCATTTCAGGTCATATATTAAGTCAGAGGCCGTATTGAAGATTATGGAGTACATAGACTTGCCTTTTCCCCAACTAGCATTCTTTCTTCAGTTCGTACCTTTGTGAGGCCTTTTCCTTAGTGATCTACTACGGTGTCTTCTACCATGGAAATTATTTGATGAACCATTTATTTTTTAACTAGAGGCTGTTTCTTGCTGCAGATTCTTAAGGGATTTTGTGTATGAAAACGTTGCGGATAACCGTTATGCTCTATTTGGCCGTACAGAGTCCTGTGAAATATAAGGTATTAAAAGTTTTTATTACTCTTTACTATTTTTGTGTAGGTACATGACCGACCTAGGCTTTTCGAAGTCATTGTTTTCGTCCTCAGTTGCTAGTGCCAAAGTTTGCTACCATGCATCCTTCTATAATATTATAATAAGTTAGGTATCTAAAGACGTATAAATGAGAAAAACTCGAATAAAAATTTGATGAATGGAAGGAAATTATATCTTATTACAGACGGTTAAAAAATAAACATTAAAATGACATATTAGGGGTATAACGAATGACCTTACCTTGAGACTTATAAATGTTGGTCTAAGGTTGTAGGCAACATAAAGAAGGTTTAACATGACTAGCTCTTCCATGGGCATTGATACAACTGCCAAAAACCGTTCTTCCTGGAATTGCTGACGTGATATAAACGCTATCTATCACTATGTTTGTGCATGCAACACTTTTACTGCAACTTAGGTTTATTACATTGCCCGTGTTCGATGTCCCCGAGATTCCTCTGTATGTTATGTCACTCAAATTGACAGCTGATGTCTTGGTATTCAAGAATCCCACAAAGAAAAGTGCCAATTATTTAGATAAGGGTTGGAAACAACTTTCTTTCGATATCTTTTGCAAAAAATGAGCTTAAATCTATAGCATTATCTTTATCAAAATTGCAGCACTTGTAGTAAAGGTGACGAAATTGGTGGGTCAGGTCAAAAGAGTCAGTCTGAGTTGACGCGAAACACTTTTTAATATTTTGAATAAAATAGTTTAGAAGGCTTTATATATAAAAAACACTTGGAGACCTTTTTACCCGTTTGACCAAAATCATTTTTAGCTATTGATTTCTTGATTTGATTACTTGAATCGACCTATCCATAACTAAATGGGTCAAAATTGTCACCTATCCACCTCTAACGTGTATTATGTGTGTGTGTGTGTTAGATGTCAATTTAGCATGCTTACAGAGATTAAGCAATCTTTATGAGTGGGACAGTAGTATTGGTCGATTATGATAGGGTTGTTAACTGCATCGAACTTTATGCCTGCGAATGAGATCTTTCTTGCATGACCACTTCCTCCCTGTTAAAAGAAAGCAGCCATATATCGACTTTTTTCTTGATAAAAGTTTACGTAAAAGTAACAGATTACCTGCCAAGATTTGATTCTTACTCCAGTTAACGTTTTTCTCATGGTACAGTTGCGCACATCTACATTTTCCACCACATCAGCTCCCCCGTGTCCTAAGGCTCCGATGCTACATGCAAAGGTACATATATTATAGGGATCACAAGCATGCTTTGTGAGAGAATGAATTAATGAATTTTTCCCAAAAAATATTTGTACTTATATTTCAAATTCTAAAATTTCTTCTAAATAGATACCTGATCCCATGCCCTGGCCCGCACATGATGCCACTGATTCTGATATTAGATGAACCTCCACTAATAGCAATACAATCGTCTCCTACGGTTATGCAAGATGATAAAAAAAAGTAGGTTAAGATTAGAGGTGGAACTATGGGTTAGTCTTGAGGGTTGGTTAACGGGTCAAAACAGGTTGGTGTTGAAATTGTCAAATTGGTCATTTGTTTTGGTTAAAGGACTCATTTTGAGCTGGTAAAATGTCCTCCACAGGGAAGCAACTAGTGGGAATCGAACCCTAGACCTCTCACTAGGAGTTTAGGAGTTTATTTAGTTTCAAGTTCGCCACTAGGACAATTAGTATAGGTTAGAACAGTCTTGGTGGGATTGCCGGGTTGGGTCGACCACAAACAATTTTTTGTCCATTCTTTTATATAACTGGTTAACGTGTTAATTAAGATTACAAAAATAATTTTATTTATTGATTAAAATTTAATAGACTCCTGTTAGCCAAGATTTTTTATTGACCTCCCATTTGAAATTAAACATAACTCAAATTAACCCGTTAACAAGTAAATAGGTTGAAGTTGTCACTTCTATTTAGATGACCATGTTGGTCGCCTCTTTTCGGACCTCCTTTGAATCCTAACTTAAACTAATTGCGGAATAACTAGTTTAAGCAAGTAAACGGTGAAGAACAGAAGATATAATCAAAAGATTAATACTATTAAGCTTACGTGATTGATAACAAACACGAATAGTATCTCTACAATCGATTACAAGACTTTAACACTCAAGAACTCACAATTACGTGATCTAGACCTAGCTCACGTAACTCTTCTCTGTATTGAATGCTCTGACAATGTTCAACAACCCGCATTTATGATTTCGAGGCTGCTATTTATAGGTGGCCCGAAACCCTAGAAGAGTTACGCGCACGTAACTCTTGGGAAGAGAGTTACGCGCGTAACTCTCTGAGTTACGTGCGTAACTCTGAGTTACGTGCGTGTAACTCAGTTACTTGAACGTAACTTCTTCGTAAATGCGTTTGGACTTTACAACTCGATCTAATTACATACTAACTCTACGACACGTTCTAATGAATACAAATACAGACAATAATGCTCCAACAAACTCCCCCTTGGATGTAGCTTGTATTCTTCAAAATTGTCTTGAACTTTTGGTGTCGAGAGATCGAGAGTTGGTCCTTTAAACTTCATAGACTTGTACGGTGTAAAGTTTGCAACCGTTATCTTGCGAATCTTTTCAGACAGCTAATCTTCATCATTAAGCAACGCGGCTCCATGAAAATCAGCTTCGAGTCCTTGACTTCCAAGAAGTGCTAAACTCTTCAAGATCCGATCCTTAACTTTGTAAAACCTGGCTTACAAAGACAAACTGACCAAATACGTGTTTTGTTCTTTAAACTGACAAAATTTCTCATTTTTCAGAAAACACGTGATAAAACCTTTTAACCATGAACGATACGTGACAACGAAGAAAATAAACATAGAAATAAAATATTTTTGATTTTTGTTTGTTTTCTTAACCTAAAACCGAAACTCTTTTTGTGGTTTTTAACTATAAGCTATTCACACTACTTTAGCAACCTACAAAAGAGCAAATCTTTTTGGATAGGGATTAGTTTGCTTTTAGGATCATATCGCAGAAGTCGAATCACAAGAATCAGCCGATTATTAGTATATTTGTCCTCTTAAATACAACATATATATCATACAAAGAATCTTCCGATTATTAAAATTACAACTGTTTATATGGATCCCACTTATATTTACACTTAGCTAAATCCGAACTCCCCTCAAAGCGTCATCAAACTTCCAGTATTTATTTAGGAAACCCGTCACCTTATTCCTATTTTATTAACTACTCTAAGTATTGAAAATGCATACTTATAGTATAAAATTTAAGCACTTGTGCATTTTTCATAATTAGAGAAGCTTTTTGCTTTCTTTTTGTTTTTTTTTTTTTTTTTTTTTTTTTATTTTTTTTTATTTATATATATATATTTTTTATATTTTTTTTGAGCTTAAAAGCTTTATAGACTCGTGAACTCCTCCCTCTGTCTTTGCCGTTTATCAAGTAAGCATCAAGAGTTACGGAATTCTTATTTGACTCTACTCTCCCCTTTATACTAACCGCAAGGAAACTATGATTTCGCAACCTTATAGAATCCAGGGGCGCCTCAAGGATACGAGTTTTACTTAACTCCTCAACCTTTATACTAACTGCACGGAAACTATGATTTCGCAACCTTATAGAATCCAGGAGCGCCTCAAGGTGTTTAGGAGTTATTAATAAAAACTCTTTGAGTTTTAGAAAAAACGGTTTATTATTTTTTGATTTTCTCTCAATTTTTCTTTTCCTCGCTTTTTCTATTACTCTCAGATACTTATTTATATATATATAATCCTATGGTGACAGATTCCAGGCACACCGAAAGTTTTCAGTTTGTCATTGAGATGAACAAACTTAACCGTGTTACCCATTAGAAACAGGTTCGGAAAATTGTTTATATGATATTGGCCGTACCTACTAATACATCGAACAAATACTTATGATTCTAAATTTTAAAATCCGCGATGTACTATCATTTCCTAAGGTTTTCACAAACTTTCTCCCCCTCTTTTTATGTTTTTCTTATTTTTATTATATTTGGAACTATACAAAGCCTAAAAAACTTAAAAAGAAAAGTTTCGAAGTCACGATCAAAAATTTAGGTTTTTATCATTTTGGACGCTTTATACTCAATTGAGATTATTTAATCTTTGACTCAATGAGATTTCAAAACTTTAGACTCATCCGAGATTATTTAACTTTAGACTCGATGAGTTTCAAAACTTTAGACTCTTTTGAAAAGAGTTTTGCATTTAAGCAAAACGGTTTTTGTTCGAGTTCGCAACTGTTATATGTTGCGAAGTCTAAACGCTTTAAACTTAAGATATAAGCATGTCAATTTAGCTTGAAATTAGACGTTTGAACGCAAACCGGACAACGTAAATCAAATAGGAATCGAAAGCCTACTGAATCACGCATCACACACATTACAAACAATCAAACAAGCAAAAGAAACATTGATATATCGAAAGAAGTGTACAAATATTACAGTCATATGAATATAGTTTGAGCTGGGAATAAGAATATACCAACAACCAGCTAACACCTGCAAACTAAATTCTATACTGCTTCTTCAACCACCAATGGCAGATTTTGCGAGTGATATCCCCTTTTGACGCAGATGTGCACCACATGCGAAAAGACGAGGCCATAAGATTGCTCATTAGCTGCACAGTAGATCTTCTTCTCATTCAGCTTCTTCAGATCTGCTTCGGAGAGGCAGAGAAGATGGATAGGATCATAGATCCTCAGCAACACTTTACCATCTATATCAAACACTACTGCCTCCCGAGCTTTCTCATCGAACCCCCAAGCCTTGATGTCAGTTAAGAAATCCTGAGGTAGCGAGGGCAATCTGATCCTCCTGAGTTGCTTGATTTCAGGATAGACATCTATAAAATCGCGCCTCCTAGTCTTTGGATTCCTCTTCGCTTCCCTCTGTCTGATAGGCATGGTGAGCTTGAAGTTTTCAAGCTTTCTAAAATGGATGTCAGATCTCAACGTCTTGTAGAACAGCTTGGCCGCATCCGTGGTGAGGTTGGTGGGTTCCAAATCCGCAAGACGCTTCAACTCATAGTGGGGAAGAGAGTTGAAGGTCGCGTATTTCATCTTCATATACTGCACACCATCTCCCCGCAGCAATACAAAATAATCGGTGTTATCTATGTAGCGCCATGCAAGAACGATCCTCTTGCACTGGCCTACTAGATTACAACCGACCAGAACTCCCATTTCCCCAAATACAGCGTGATCAATCTTTCTCCCTCGGCTATCAATGTAGTGAATTGGAGGTGGCACGAGAGGAGCGGGAACTACGGGAGTTTCCGGTGCTGATTCTTCTTTAGACTTCCCCTTTGAACCAGCTGGGGAAGTAACTTTCTCTTTAACTTTAACACCGCTTACTTGTGTTGCGGTGACTTTCTTCAACCGAGCGGAGTCCACCTCGTCCTCGGAGTCGTCAAACAAACAACTCGCCTGGACTACGGAGGCAGCATCTCCTTCACCCAATGGCATAGCAGCAAATGTAGGGACTACGCCGGTAGACCCATGGAATGACATCGCTGGCTGAGCGGACTCGAGGGGATGAGTGTGGGTACCTGCAGAAACTAAAGCAAAATCAAGGTTAAGATTAGCAGTCTCCCCCTCAATTGATGCTTCCTTGGATGGAGATCCCGTATCTTTGCCAGAACCAGACGCGGATTCATCATGTGGCGCCTGTTCGGAAGGATCAGCCATTCCTTGATCACCCGAGCCCATTAGGGATTGAGCACCCGTATCACCGCCATCATCAGGTTTATCCTGATCATCATCATCTTTTGGCTCATCGTCTTTGGCTTCATCGTCAGCCATATCTTCTTCATCCTCATCTTCGGCTTCCTTATCTTCATCGTCCTCGTTCTCCTTTTCTTGCGCCTTTAACAGCAAATCGAGACGATCATTGAAGAGTTTATAGTCTTCCCGAACTACCTTATGATCGTTCTCAACAACTTTAAACTTCTCCTCCATGTAAGCAATCTTTTTATCTCTGGCTTTCACCTGCTCTTCAAGCTTCTTTATTCGCTTTTCCTGTTCACTCATTTGACTCGTGAGCGTAGCAAGCTGACCCTGCATCTGATGCACCAGATCACCCAAACCTACTGTGATCTGCGGGCGAGAAGAGCTGCCCGATGGAGTGGAAGTCACCAATGGTGGAGGTGGAGGAAATGTAGGGTTCACCAAAGGTGGAGGGAGCGTGAATGTAGGAGGTGTGGTGGTGGTGGTTTGCCTAGATTTCTTTAACAGAGGTTGTTCAGAAGAAGCCTCTGGAGATGGATGTGGGCGTTTACTCGCTGAAGAGGGTGAAGATGCCCTAAATGTACCCGGCTGAACACCCCTAAACTCCGCAGATTTCATCCTGACTGTGCGGATTGGAGGCTGAGGAATCACAGGTTGTGGTTCCTTGAAAGTAACATCTTTAGCAGCCTTCCCTTTTCCTTTAGCTCCCCCTTGGAGAGCAGCACCCAACAGGTTGTGGTTCCTTTGTAGCTTTCCTCATAAGCCGATCATATCTTTCTTTGTAGTCGTTTACCGCCAAAGTCTTCTTCAGGACCTCCAGCTCATTGAATTTCAGCTTCAACATCTTCGCAGTATCGGGCATATTTACAGTTTCCTCTGAACCATCGTCACTATCATCACCATCATCAGCGTCATCAGCATCATCAGCCTGTGATTCCTCAAGGGGGAGCTAAAGGAAAAGGAAAAGGGAAGGCTGCTGCTCTCCAAGGGGGAGCTAAAGGAAAAGGGAAGGCTGCTAAAGATGTTACTTTCAAGGAACCACAACCTGTGATTCCTCAGCCTCCAATCCGCACAGTCAGGATGAAATCTGCGGAGTTTAGGGGTGTTCAGCCGGGTACATTTAGGGCATCTTCACCCTCTTCAGCGAGTAAACGCCCACATCCATCTCCAGAGGCTTCTTCTGAACAACTTCTGTTAAAGAAATCTAGGCAAACCACCACCACCACACCTCCTACATTCACGCTCCCTCCACCTTTGGTGAACCCTACATTTCCTCCACCTCCACCATCCATCGGGCAGCTCTTCTCGCCCGCAGATCACAGTAGGTTGGGTGATCTGGTGCATCAGATGCAGGGTCAGCTTGCTACGCTCACGAGTCAATGAGTGAACAGGAAAAGCGAATAAAGAAGCTTGAAGAGCAGGTGAAAGCCAGAGATAAAAAGATTGCTTCCATGGAGGGAGAAGTTTAAAGTTGTTGAGAACGATCATAAGGTAGGTCGGGAAGACTATAAAACTCTTCAATGATCGTCTCGATTTGCTGTTAAGGCGCAAGAAAAGGAAAACGAGGACGATGAAGATAAGGAAGCCGAAGATGAGGATGAAGAAGATATGGCTGACGATGAAGCCAAAGACGATGAGCCAAAAGATGATGATGATCAGGATAAACCTGATGATGGCGGTGATACGGGTGCTCAATCCCTAATGGGCTCGGGTGATCAAGGAATGGCTGATCCTTCCGAACAGGCGCCACATGATGAATCCGCGTCTGGTTCTGCAAAGATACGGGATCTCCATCCAAGGAAGCATCAATTGAGGGGGAGACTGCTAATCTTAACCTTGATTTTGCTTTAGTTTCTGCAGGTACCCACACTCATCCCCTCGAGTCCGCTCAGCCAGCGATGTCATTCCATGGGTCTACCGGCGTAGTCCCTACATTTGCTGCTATGCCATTGGGTGAAGGAGATGCTGCCTCCGTAGTCCAGGCGAGTTGTTTGTTTGACGACTCCGAGGACGAGGTGGACTCCGCTCGGTTGAAGAAAGTCACCGCAACACAAGTAAGCGGTGTTAAAGAGAAAGTTACTTCCCCAGCTGGTTCAAAGGGGAAGTCTAAAGAAGAATCAGCACCGGAAACTCCCGTAGTTCCCGCTCCTCTCGTGCCACCTCCAATTCACTACATTGATAGCCGAGGGAGAAAGATTGATCACGCTGTATTTGGGGAAATGGGAGTTCTGGTCGGTTGTAATCTAGTAGGCCAGTGCAAGAGGATCGTTCTTGCATGGCGCTACATAGATAACACCGATTATTTTGTATTGCTGCGGGGAGATGGTGTGCAGTATATGAAGATGAAGTACGCGACCTTCAACTCTCTTCCCCACTATGAGTTGAAGCGTCTTGCGGATTTGGAACCCACCAACCTCACCACGGATGCGGCCAAGCTGTTCTACAAGACGTTGAGATCTGACATCCATTTTAGAAAGCTTGAAAACTTCAAGCTCACCATGCCTATCAGACAGAGGGAAGCGAAGAGGAATCCAAAGACTAGGAGGCGCGATTTTATAGATGTCTATCCTGAAATCAAGCAACTCAGGAGGATCAGATTGCCCTCGCTACCTCAGGATTTCTTAACTGACATCAAGGCTTGGGGGTTCGATGAGAAAGCTCGGGAGGCAGTAGTGTTTGTATAGATGGTAAAGTGTTGCTGAGGATCTATGATCCTATCCATCTTCTCTGCCTCTCCGAAGCAGATCTGAAGAAGCTGAATGAGAAGAAGATCTACTGTGCAGCTAATGAGCAATCTTATGGCCTCGTCTTTTCGCATGTGGTGCACATCTGCGTCAAAAGGGGATATCACTCGCAAAATCTGCCATTGGTGGTTGAAGAAGCAGTATAGAATTTAGTTTGCAGGTGTTAGCTGGTTGTTGGTATATTCTTATTCCCAGCTCAAACTATATTCATATGACTGTAATATTTGTACACTTCTTTCGATATATCAATGTTTCTTTTGCTTGTTTGATTGTTTGTAATGTGTGTGATGCGTGATTCAGTAGGCTTTCGATTCCTATTTGATTTACGTTGTCCGGTTTGCGTTCAAACGTCTAATTTCAAGCTAAATTGACATGCTTATATCTTAAGTTTAAAGCGTTTAGACTTCGCAACATATAACAGTTGCGAACTCGAACAAAAACCGTTTTGCTTAAATGCAAAACTCTTTTCAAAAGAGTCTAAAGTTTTGAAACTCATCGAGTCTAAAGTTAAATAATCTCGGATGAGTCTAAAGTTTTGAAATCTCATTGAGTCAAAGATTAAATAATCTCAATTGAGTATAAAGCGTCCAAAATGATAAAAACCTAAATTTTTGATCGTGACTTCGAAACTTTTCTTTTTAAGTTTTTTAGGCTTTGTATAGTTCCAAATATAATAAAAATAAGAAAAACATAAAAAGAGGGGGAGAAAGTTTGTGAAAACCTTAGGAAATGATAGTACATCGCGGATTTTAAAATTTAGAATCATAAGTATTTGTTCGATGTATTAGTAGGTACGGCCAATATCATATAAACAATTTTCCGAACCTGTTTCTAATGGGTAACACGGTTAAGTTTGTTCATCTCAATGACAAACTGAAAACTTTCGGTGTGCCTGGAATCTGTCACCATAGGATTATATATATATAAATAAGTATCTGAGAGTAATAGAAAAAGCGAGGAAAAGAAAAATTGAGAGAAAATCAAAAAATAATAACCCGTTTTTTCTAAAACTCAAAGAGTTTTTATTAATAACTCCTAAACACCTTGAGGCGCTCCTGGATTCTATAAGGTTGCGAAATCATAGTTTCCGTGCAGTTAGTATAAAGGTTGAGGAGTTAAGTAAAACTCGTATCCTTGAGGCGCCCCTGGATTCTATAAGGTTGCGAAATCATAGTTTCCTTGCGGTTAGTATAAAGGGGAGAGTAGAGTCAAATAAGAATTCCGTAACTCTTGATGCTTACTTGATAAACGGCAAAGACAG
The DNA here is from genome assembly GCA_910822075.1 of Senecio squalidus. Lineage (NCBI taxonomy): Eukaryota > Viridiplantae > Streptophyta > Magnoliopsida > Asterales > Asteraceae > Senecio > Senecio squalidus. The sequence continues at coordinate 59,513,798 of CAJVGC010000060.1, forward strand.
AGGGAGGAGTTCACGAGTCTATAAAGCTTTTAAGCTCAAAAAAAAAAAAAAAAAAAAAAAAAAAAAAAAAAAAAAAAGAAAGCAAAAAGCTTCTCTAATTATGAAAAATGCACAAGTGCTTAAATTTTATACTATAAGTATGCATTTTCAATACTTAGAGTAGTTAATAAAATAGGAATAAGGTGACGGGTTTCCTAAATAAATACTGGAAGTTTGATGACGCTTTGAGGGGAGTTCGGATTTAGCTAAGTGTAAATATAAGTGGGATCCATATAAACAGTTGTAATTTTAATAATCGGAAGATTCTTTGTATGATATATATGTTGTATTTAAGAGGACAAATATACTAATAATCGGCTGATTCTTGTGATTCGACTTCTGCGATATGATCCTAAAAGCAAACTAATCCCTATCCAAAAAGATTTGCTCTTTTGTAGGTTGCTAAAGTAGTGTGAATAGCTTATAGTTAAAAACCACAAAAAGAGTTTCGGTTTTAGGTTAAGAAAACAAACAAAAATCAAAAATATTTTATTTCTATGTTTATTTTCTTCGTTGTCACGTATCGTTCATGGTTAAAAGGTTTTATCACGTGTCTGAAAAATGAGAAATTTTGTCAGTTTAAAGAACAAAACACGTATTTGGTCAGTTTGTCTTTGTAAGCCAGGTTTTACAAAGTTAAGGATCGGATCTTGAAGAGTTTAGCACTTCTTGGAAGTCAAGGACTCGAAGCTGATTTTCATGGAGCCGCGTTGCTTAATGATGAAGATTAGCTGTCTGAAAAGATTCGCAAGATAACGGTTGCAAACTTTACACCGTACAAGTCTATGAAGTTTAAAGGACCAACTCTCGATCTCTCGACACCAAAAGTTCAAGACAATTTTGAAGAATACAAGCTACATCCAAGGGGGAGTTTGTTGGAGCATTATTGTCTGTATTTGTATTCATTAGAACGTGTCGTAGAGTTAGTATGTAATTAGATCGAGTTGTAAAGTCCAAACGCATTTACGAAGAAGTTACGTTCAAGTAACTGAGTTACACGCACGTAACTCAGAGTTACGCACGTAACTCAGAGAGTTACGCGCGTAACTCTCTTCCCAAGAGTTACGTGCGCGTAACTCTTCTAGGGTTTCGGGCCACCTATAAATAGCAGCCTCGAAATCATAAATGCGGGTTGTTGAACATTGTCAGAGCATTCAATACAGAGAAGAGTTACGTGAGCTAGGTCTAGATCACGTAATTGTGAGTTCTTGAGTGTTAAAGTCTTGTAATCGATTGTAGAGATACTATTCGTGTTTGTTATCAATCACGTAAGCTTAATAGTATTAATCTTTTGATTATATCTTCTGTTCTTCACCGTTTACTTGCTTAAACTAGTTATTCCGCAATTAGTTTAAGTTAGGATTCAAAGGAGGTCCGAAAAGAGGCGACCAACAAGTGGTATCAGAGCCTCTATACTTGCTATAGAGGTCTTTGAATCCGTTTGGTGAAGATTTGGGCTGTTTTAGACTAGATCTAGGATTTGGGTAAAGTGTACTTTATTTCGGATTTTTTAGATCTAGGCATTTCTAGCCGGAGTTTGGAGTTGGGGTTCAGATATTACGTCTACAATTGGTAGTATTAGATATCTGCAGAAGATGGGAGCTTAGTTTTGGGTATTTTCACGTTTACGGCGATTTTTTTGGAAAATTCTGCTGCTGTCACGTAATTGTCACGTAAGTAAGCTTCTTGATCACGTAATTGAGTATTACGTTCACGAAATTCTGGAATTACGCACGTAATTGGTCACGTAATAGAGAGTTACTCGCCATCTGTTGCGCACGTAACTTACAAGTTACGCACGTAACTCTATACTTGCGTGCACGTAATTGTTGAGTTTCGTGCACGTAACTGTTGTTCTGAAATCGTTCGTTTACTCATTTTCAAGCCGTTACTCTGCCCGGTTTTCGTTGGAAACATTAGGTGGGTGTTAGGTTAGATTTTTGGGTATTCGTCAGTTGCAGATTTTGGGAACTTGTGTGAATTTGTGATGGCTCTAGCTACGAATTCTAATTCGTTCAACATGGAGACAAGCCGTAACCCTCAACTTCCTCCTTTATACAACCCAAACCGGAGTGTAGAGGATTGGATGATGAGTTTTAGGACTTTTGTTGCGTGTACTGATCCGGGTATATGGAATCCTATTATCACGAAATATGAAGCTCCTTCAGACGTGAACGCCACCACCGGTGTCAGAACCTATCGGGCTCCATCTACTTACACCGACGATGAGAAAGTTCTATTTCTCAAAAATCAGAAAGCATTGGGTACAATCCAGTTCTGTCTAACCGATGAGATGAGAGCTATCTTCCGGATGATCGACAATCCTCACGATCTTTGGAACGCTATCGCAAAGAGATATGGAGGTACAGAGGAAATGAAAGAAGTCAAAGCAGATTTGTTGAGGCGACAATTTGATAACTTCAAATGTGGAGAGAATGAGACTCTAGATATGCTTATCTCGAGATTTAGTAGGTTGATAAATGATCTTTTCGAGTTAAAAGTTGAGTTCAGCAAGCTCCAGACCAACTTACGGTTCTTGGATAGTCTGCCGCCACACTGGGAGTTTCGTGTGCTTCTTTTGAAGGATAAACCGGAGTTGAGAGATTACACCTTTGAGGATCTCATTGACAAACTTCGTATAGCCAATCTACAAATGCAAGAAAAGGCTTATGGTAGCAATACGTTTGCTCAGAAGGTGCTAAGGGATAATGCGGGAGTTGCTTTCCTCTCGGATATCTCAACCCAAGTACCTTCATCCTCAAGCTACTTACCTCCGACTCTCGGCTTTCCGAGTGTCCAAAACAGCCCTCCCGTATCGAGCTCAACCGATTCATTGTATCCTTCATGTTCAGCTTGTAGAACTTGCTCCTCAAGACGAGAAATGAATACGGCATTTGCGGCTCCTCTCCTAAAGTCACAAGGGAGAGGAAAGGAAACGGGATTTAGCACCTCTAGTTCCCAGAATGTAGAGCCTGATCGCCTACAGTCGTGCTTCGTAGCTGCCTACAACGACTTGATCGATGGCAGGATTGCTTGCTCTTCTCTCAACGAGGAAGACTATGAGCAGGTTCATCCGGATGATCTCGAAGAAATGGATATTAGATGGAATATGGCTATGATGACGAAGCGGATTAAAGGGTTTCTCAATCGCACGGGAAAGAAGTTTGTTGGTGGCGATAGAAAAAGTGGGATGGGCTTCGATAAGTCGAGGGTAAAGTGTTTTAAATGCAACAATTACGGACACTTTGCTCGTGAATGTGGTCAACACTCTCGTGAAGACCCTCGACATGACCACGGAGAAAGATATGGTCAACAACAACAACAAGGTCAAGCCTCCCATCAAGGAAGAAACTATCAACAAGGAGGATATCAGGGTCCAGCATCGAGGAATCTCCGAATTCAAGATGTAGAGAAGGATGCTAGTGCGCTCATAGCGGTGGATAATCGGGTTGATTGGAATGCGTATGAGGATATCGCACCAAGGATGGATCACCTTGCACTAATGGCCTCTACTTCAGAAGCTACATCTCCTAAGCCTGAGGTAGATATCGATCCTTTTACACCCGTATGTACTAACTGCAGTGTGCTAGAGGCCCAGCTCACTGTATGGAGTACCTCTGCTAGAGAGTTAAGTGTCGAGGTTAATGATTTTAGACTAAAAAATGATGCCCTGTCCAAAGAAAACAGAATTTTAACTACTTTTAAGAAAGAAAAACAAGTTGAAATTTCTGATTTAAAAATTGTTATCACCCGACACATTTCAAAGATCCAAGAGTTTGCTGATGCTCATGCCGCTGAGAAATTAACTGTCGCAAAGAAACAGAGTGAAATTGACACTCTTCAGGCAAAGTTAGCCTCAATTGCGAACTCAAAAGAAATTTTGGGTCAGTTAATCGAGTGGCAACGGACGAACACTAAGGACAAGGGTGGACTGGGGTATTCTAGTATGCCCCCTCCAATGAATTTCACCCCTGTCCCAGTAGATGGCTCGTCCGTAGAGGTAGTTCAAACTGCTTCTTTGACCTCTGAGGCTCCAAAAGCCGAAGAAACTGGTCCAGAAGTTAGTATCAGTGAAGAAGAGTCTAAAATCGTCCTAGAACGTCCAGACCTGTCCAAAGACCTTAAGGATTTGAAAGACGTCCCTCTCACTGACTATCAGGAGCAAATTTTTGAGAAAATCATTCAGCGCCTTGAAAGCCGTCTTATTACTAAGATGGACAAGAAGTTTGAACAACTTCAGGTGCGAGAAGGAAAACGGATTGTTAAGCAATCCGATTCCATGCAGGCCGAGTCAAAGTCCTCAAAATCGAGGTCAAAGGGTAAAGAAAAGGTTGAGGAACCAGTTCTAACTATTCAAACCCCTATGTCCACGATTTTCACCAAGGGAGTGGCTTCTTCTTCTAAGCCTACAAATTTCCCTCCCAAGGTGTCCAGACCAACTACTTCTCGACCAGCTCCACAGACCATGGCAACACCTCGTGTTCCATACGTGGCACCACCTCGTGTTCCATACGTGGCTCCACCTCGTATTCAAAACGTATCTCACGTAACTTCTTCGTAAATGCGTTTGGACTTTACAACTCGATCTAATTACATACTAACTCTACGACACGTTCTAATGAATACAAATACAGACAATAATGCTCCAACAGACCAAATATGTGAAATAAGATTCATTTTGACAAATTTGGGAAGATGAAAAAAATAATACCCGTTCCAATAATAGAGTCACGTATAATGACATGGGTGGAGCCTGACACATCAATGCCATCGGTATTTGGGCTTGTTTCTGGGGCAGTGACATTTATATTCGATACGATAACATCATTACAAGTAGTTATAGTAATATGGACTCGTGGGCTGTTTACGTGTGTTAAACCATTGAGTCGTAAACCGTTGCATCTTTTAAACTGTAATGCCTGCTCAAAGGGTCAAAATTTAAAACCATAAACAAACTGATTTGTTGAACAATAGAGGTGAATTTCGTAGCTCATTGTACAAGGATAACGGTTACTTACGACTGGCGCATGACATTTGGTACCCTGAAATTGAAAGTGTTAATATGTAAGAGTTCATTTACACTCCAAAAACAAAGAAATGAGGTAACTTGTACATTATGAACATTAAACATAATAACTTACTGCATCAATGCATGCATTTTGCCACCAAATAGGGCCTTGACCATCAATCGTCCCACTCCCACTCACTGTAAGACCATTCACCATCGTAAAATCGATCCATTTATCCGTGTGATAACCAATCCAATCGGTTTTCTTGGTCGGACCAACAATGTTTCCCGACACCTGTTTTGACAGTTTCTATTAAAGATATAATTATGTAGATAATGTTGAGATCATGTGACTATTATGTGTCTCATTGTTTAAAATATTGTCACATGATCATTTTGTAATTTTAGTCTTTTTAGCAAAGCTTTCTTGAAAAAAGTACACCCTTTTTTATATAAACACTTGTGGAAACCTAGAAATTTTCTATCCGTAAATGTCGAAATTTATAAATAATTTATTTATGGAGAATGTAAACATATGATTGTTACAGGATATATGTATATATACCTGGACGAAGATTCGGGATGGCTTACAAGGACCGCTGAAAGAAATAGGCTTCAACAAATACGTCTTACCTGCTGGTATGGTTAATATACTTTTATCATTTGGTTGTGATTGGCATGCCGCCTTCCATGCCATCATAAAAACCTGTATATTTGCATCATACATTATGTAAAGAGAGCAAGTCGAATATACATATACATACAATCCACAACCATATATAATGAGAGTTTGACTTTTTAATTACCTTCGAGTCATCGGTTTTCCCATCTCCTATAGCGCCATATTTCACCACATCGAAAACAATGGTCGACATGGTAGAACTAGTAGAACTCAAAGCAGAAGAGAGCATGCATATTAGAAAGACTAAAACCAGTATGAGTAAAGGAACCTGCATGAATATAATGCATAAGTTTACTATTACCAAAACCTGATTTAAGTACTTAATCTTGTGAGAGTTACTGTCATATGTTTTACCATGCTGTCTGACTAAATTGTCACGTTATCTTAGTACAAAAAGACAAAACAGTCCCTGTTCCAAAACCGGTTTATTTTCTGTTTTATATATCAACTCAAGAATCTACAAAGGTACTTTGAAAATGAAAGCAGACTCACCATTCTGCTAATCTGCCAAGACTTTCATATGTAACCAACAATTTATTCTGAGTAATATGTCCGTACTGTCATTTTCATGTGCGTTATAAAAAGTTAAAATATGTTATACAACCTTATGAAGTAAAGCAACCGAATGATTACTCATTTGCTACTAAACGTTTACGGGTAAGATTTAAGAACAACCTTTTACAGATATGTAAAACGAGTGAGTTTGTTCAAATAAATAAGTTAAGTTACGCAAAGCTTGTGTTATACTCATTTAAACATATTTGAATAATGACATAAAACGTACGCGGCTTCATTTGCTACCAAATATTTCATTTTCATTTTTCTTTTGTTGTTTGGTTTTATTTGAATCGTTTCTTACTACAAGGAAATAAGACACATGTGGTTCAAGTTCCGTAAGAGACAACAGGTTGTCTACACCCAATATGTTCGTTTCGTTGATGAACTTGAAGGATTCCAAAGTTCTTATAGAGTATTTCCACTTTTAGAACACATACATGCCAACCAAGCAATTTATTCAATATATTTTGAATCTCTATCTTAACTTTACATACATTTTGTTGTTTCTATTTCTAAGCTTTATACGAATATACTTATAAAGGTCAAATATGAGATTCTTTAGTTGGCAAAATGTATGCGAATAAGATTAGGATCCTCTTATATTATGGTCAAATTTGAGGTCATGTACTTATTTGAGTTGTCATGTTTTGTCTTGTCCCGTAAGATTGCGGTAGACTTTCTCATGTCTACTCGACCAATAAATTTTTAGATGCAAATCGCGTAGACAAACTTATGATGTTAGTTTGTACAAAAACGTTTTTGATATAATGAACCTGTCGCATTGATCTTAAAATTGGAAACATGTTCCGTTTTCTTGACCCTATACAATACTTGAGAGTTCGCTTGGTAAATCCGCAGGCACTTATTCTAGTTATGTACGAACTCTTAGAAGTTTATCCCTATGGTGATTTCTCCTATGTAACCATATTGCTAGGATACAGTTTTACGCCTTTAATTAGGAGTTATTTATTTATTTATTTATTTTTATTGAAGTCTTAACTAGTTACATCATTACTTATATGTTGAGATTTAAATAAAAAAAAACCTTCTAAGGATTCAAACCTTTTCAAAATGAAGTATAAAATCAACTTGGTAAGACGATAAAAAGAACCTTATGATCATATCAAGCAGTGGCGGAGCTTGAAACTTTTTCTTAGAAGGGCCGAAACAATAATATTTTATTGGGCTTTAACTTAAGGTTGGAAGACCAAAGTCCAATTTTTTTTTTTACATATGATTTTTTTTTTTTTACACTATGGGCTTAAGCTAAGGGGGCCAGCACCTTTTGGGTCTTGCTGAAGCTCCGCCCTTGATATCAAGGTAGTAAATATTTGAGGCATAAGTTTGATGAACATCTAGAAAAACGAGCTATCTCGTAATCAACTTCTCCAAATGAAATGACAAGCTCGAGATGGAAATGAAATGCCATTAGATATGATCATATAATGTTGCTAAAAATATATAATTATATATAACATTTTCAATCCTTTCATTTTTATTGATGGGTCCAGAAACATGACTTGTATGATCAATTTAGGTATAATACATTTTTTTTTTTGCTTAAAAGATGGAAGTTACATTTGTACGAATTATCTGGCAGAATGTGTGTTGTAAAATGGTTAAATAATGTACCATTTAAAGTGTACTAAAAGCAAGCCATTGCAAAGGTCAAATAGACCTCTCTAGTCTAAATGGGATTATTTGGACTTTCATAATAAGAAAAAACAAATAAATAATATCTCCTAAATTAAACTAACCTTTAAAGTAACCATTGCTTTGCTATTAACTAATCTTCACATTAAAAGCCAAACCCCCATAATTTAAGGAGGAAATTTTTTGATGTATATTGTTTGCATATGCTAGTTTCTTTTTCTCCCTTTTTCGTGTATGTAGGAATATGTTCGTTTAGCCTTCTACAAACGTTATACTTTTTGGAGTAACATGTACATCAACAACGTAATATTAAGTTACACCTATGTGTCCCTACCATCTGTATTGATGGCAATTTGAAAATTGGATAAACTCTTATCAAAGTTGAGTAAACGTTGTCATTATTGCCGAAGACATTTACGGACTCATGATAAGTCATTTACCTGCGGAAAAAATTAATCCTATTTTGTTACATACGGAAAATTTCTAATATAAATATATGTATATTTATATTCTGAGCAACACATATTCAAATATAAGTAATAGTAAACAGATCAAGGAGCTCAAATGTTATTACAAACATTAACATTTTTAAAGTACCATAAAAATATAAGATACAATGCGCGAAATGAAATAACTGTCCGCGGTATAAGAAATGAATGACATCACTTTGAGCATTATAAATGTTGATCTAAGGTTTAAGGCAATTTAAAGAAGGTTTAACATGACTTGCTCTTCCATGGGCGTTAACACATTTGGCGAAAGCCTTTCTTCCTGGAACTAATGACGTGATATACACGCTATCCATTACAATATTGGTGCACGGCACAGTTTGACTGCAACTAAGATTTATCACATTGTCCATCATTGATGTCCCCGCGATTCCACTGAATGTTATATCGCTTAACTTGATGGCCAAAGGCTGTGCATTAATGTATCCAGTACAAACAAAAGTGTCAATAAGTTAACCAAGGGTCTGAAACAACTTGCATTATTCGATAACTTACGCAAAAAAGAGCTTGAATTAACCTAAATTGTATCTTACAGATGTTTTGCAGTTCGTTTGGGTGGGACAGTAGTACTGGTCGATTATGATAGGGTTATAAACTGCATCAAACTTGATGGCCTTAAATGAGATCTTCTTAGCATAACCACTTCCTCCCTATCGAAAAACATATGAGTTAGGCTTGTCGGTGATTATCTAATTATCAAACAACGACTGATTAATTGACTATCACAATATCAAACAGTAAAAGCATATCCAAACATTATCAATCTTCAGCAACCTGTTTTGTTTTGAAACAACTGATTATCTAATTTTGATTATTTCATATCATGTAATATCACGATGAAAATGCAATGTCAAACAGTCGTCACATAACTGTTTTCCGAAAGAACTTACGTTGTGTTTCAATTTAATTCATTGAATGGGAAACCCCCCCAAAGATTACCTGCCATGATTTGATCCTTACTCCAGCCAGGGTTTTCCTCATGGTACAGTTACGAACGTCTATATTTTCTACCACATCAACTCCAGAGTTCCCTAATGCTCCAATGCTAAAAAAAAAGTTACAAATTGTTAAGATGTCTCATAATGCAATAAAATCAATGATTTCCACCCAAAATATATATTTACTTGTTCTAAGATATGTACAAATTTATACCTGATTCCATGGCCTGGACCGCACATGATACCGCTGATTTTGATATTGGATGAACCTCCACTAATGGCAATACAATCGTCTCCTGTTCCAATTACTGAATCGCGTATATGGACATTTTTGCAGTTAGCTATATTAATACCATCCGTATTTGGGCTTGTTTCAGGGGCAATGATACGGAGATTAGACACAATAGCACCATTACAAGAAGTGAACGTGAGATGCACACGTGGACTGTCCACGTGTGTTAAACCATTGAGTCGCAAGCCGTTGCATCTTTTAAACATTAATGCCTGGCCGGTTCATATAAGTAAAACTATATATGATCTCTTTAGAGTTAAGGTTAAATCTAATCAGTTGGAAATGAGAAAACTTACCACTGGTGCATGACAATTCTGACCCTGCAATTCAATGAATCGATATGTAAATACAACATAAGCTACTTTAGAGTGATCTTAATTATGAACAATGTAGACGATTACTTACTGCTCCTATGCACGCATTTTTCCACCAAATAGGACCTCGACCATCTATTCGTCCACTCCCACTCACTGTAAGACCATTTACCTGCCAAAATTGTAGCCATCTATCCGTGGGATGACCAAACCAATCGGTTTTTTTCGTTGGAGCAACGATGTTTCCAGACACCTATTTTTTGATAATTTATTTTCATCAAATCAAATGGATTAAAACTCCGCTAATGAGGCAACTTATAAAAGGTTTGGCTCAAATATTATTATCAGTTACTATTATATAAAGTATATTGACGGATCATTGGATCAACGCAACCTATGTATTGTTGTGATATGTATACCTGGACGAAGATGCGAGCGGGCTTGCATGGGCCACCGAAAGTAATTGGGTGTAACAAGAACGTTTTCTTTGCCGGTATGACTATTATACTCTTACTATATGGCTGTGCTTGACAAGCCGCGTTCCATGCCTTCATAAACGCCTGCATATTTGTATTGTACGTCATTTTACTTGTTCTCGAGTAAACCATTTTTATCATCAAAAACCATTCTCAAATACATCTTTTGACTTATTTCCACATAAACATGTACAATTAATATCACAACTCCAACATATACCGCAACCAAATAGATATATAGATAAGTTTGATTACCGGGGAGTCGTCGGTTATTCCATTTCCTTTAGCTCCATATTTCGTCACATCGAAAATGGCCGTTGACACAAGACTGACTTTAGAAAGACTAGTTGAACCCAAAGCTGTGGAGAGCATACATGCTACCAAGGACAAAACTATTGTGACCAACTGACAAGACATGATAACTTGTAAAGAGTAATCAAGATTTAGTACTTCCATGTTTATGTATTTGCACACATATATATACACATAAAAACACTAACTTTCGGGTTAAGTTAGAGAATGCATTGTCTTCGTAGTTTGCATGATTGGTTAACTTGGTAATAAACTTAAAACGACCTTGCATACTTGTCCTTTTTTGAAGATTCAAATAAAGAATTGAAGTACATGTTATTTATATAATTTGTTTTTTAGCGGTATATGTGTAAGATAATATTGTCCGTTTTGCCTTCATGTTCATAACTTTGTTTCCGCCCTCATGCGAGGATGTTGAGACTTGAGAGGGTCACCCATTATGGTATTACTCTCTTTAAGCATGTTAAAGTGTTTGTTTAACTGATGTCAAGAACTTGTTATTTATTTACTTTAAACTGCAGATGTGATTGTTATTTGGCTACACCCGTTTTTTCTTGATCTTCGTTTTATGGTTTCTACGCGGTTTAGTAATATTGTAGGACTTAAAGGAAGAAAATGCTACATAACTTAACCAAATGTATATGCTTTTTTTCTTTTCTTTTCAAGTTTACCCCAAACCGAATCAAAAAATAAACATTTGAAGTAACCTTACCGAAAAATCTGAAACAATGCAAAATTATTGAAACCGAAATACTTGGTTCGGTTTTGGTTTTACTTTAAAATCCGAAAAACTGAAACTAAACATTTACATACCAATAAAAATTAGACTTTTCTATGAAGATGGCAATATGTTTCGGGGAAATGCACTGTGTAGTCATCGTACTATCCAAAAAATTCCATGTAGGTCATTGTACAAATATTGTGTTTATATACATCACTTTAGTAGAATAAATTTTTTAAATTATAACTTTAACTTCAAAAAATCGTTCAATTCGATAACTTCCACTACTACAGAAATTGGTCATAGAGACCGGTTTTAAAGGTCATAGAGACCGGTTTTTTAAAAGGTCTTGTTACTGTAGGTCTTTATAAAGAGATCGGTTTAAAAACAGGTCTCTATAAGGGTATTGTAGAGACCGGTTGTTATAATAGAAACATGTCTCTATACCTTTTTAAAAAATAAGAAAAAATTCAAAAATCTTTCTCTTTTCTTTAGATTCATTACATAATCAAATAACATAAGAGTAGAGATCTACACAATTAGAAGACATTAATGATGAATAAATAATTAACAAAACTACTTATTTAAAAATTTAAGAAGTTTTAAATGAACATACCATAAACACACTCTAAGTCTAAAAAAAAAATACTTCAAAAGTCTTGAACTATTCATCCATTTGTTAAGAATCTGAAAAGAAACAAAAGAAATTAATATATAACTTTAAATCAAAAAATCAAAAAAAATACAACAATTGTTTAACAAAATATATCAAAATCAACTAAATACATATTTAAAATCAACTAACCCAATATAAAATTAATCATAAATGACATAAAATTAACACTAAATACATGAAATAATTCCCATATTGTGAGCTACAGAGGTGGGAAAAGTGGAAACTGTAGCCGGAGATGGTGGCAGCGGTGGTCACGAGGGTTGTGACTTGTGGGTTGTAGCAGCGACAGGTGGTACCTCAGAGAAGAAGAAGCGGTGAGTGGTGGACACGGCCGACAGTGTTAAATTAATTTAGTTAGGTTTTATTCTCGGTCAAAGAGGGGGAATGGAAGTGGTGAAAAAGGTTAAGTGAGATGAGGGGGAATTTGGTGAAAAAAGTTAAAGTAAGAAGAGGGGGAAATTGGCCGCCAAAAATTTTCATTACAAAGAGACACGTTCCTTTGTAAAAATCAGGTTTCTATAAGTTTAACCTTTTGAAACCGGTGTTTTACGTATAAACCGATTTCTATATGTATTTTGTGGGCCCTTTCAATGGTGTATTGACATAGAGACGTGTTATATTAAAAACAGGTCTTTATATGTGGTCTCCTTACTATTTTTTGTAGTAGTGTCGTTTACCTACTACCTTTTGTTGACCGGTTAGATTTGCCACCTCATTTTTTTAACCTAATCCTCCTCCCTGACTCTCATTTTTCTTTAGGGAAAATGCAATGTATAGTCATCGTACTATCCAAAAAAGTTCATCTAGGTCATTGTACTATCTAAAAAAGTTCATCTGAGTCATTGTACAAATATTGTGTTTAACTTCCCCTTGACTTTCATCGGTGAAAAACCGGTTAAATGAGAAACAATGATTTAAATAGAAGGTTTCTTAAACTAAAGTGATGTATATAAACACAATATTTGTTCAATGACCTAGATGAAATTTTTTGGATAGTACGATAACTACACAATGCATTTTTCCGTATGTTTCTAGCAATTTTTTTTGTAAATCTTTAGGAAATTTGTTCATTTTTGTCCAAAAGTGAATAAGATTGAGGCTACTTTTTCTAAGCCAACCGAAATCCTAAAAATCCAAAAAATCGAACGGTTCCTAACTTCTGAAACTGAAAAAATATCGGTTTGGTTTATGTACTTACTATTATCATTATTATTATTATTATTATTATTATTATTATTATTATTATTATTATTATTATAAGGGGTGTCGTTTTTACCCGAACTCGAATAACTTATCCGACCCAAAATGAGTTCGGGTTAAATGGGTCATGTTAAATAGGTTAAACGGGTTAAATGAGTCAAATCCTAATAACCCGAAGCTTATATGGGTATAGGTACGAGTCTATTTATTTTCATTTGGGTAACCCGTGTAACCCATATAACCCGATTATGTTAACCGCTATATAGGTATTAATAGCTTATGTCCAATTTTATTATTTATGCTTAATGAAATTATTAGTAGTTGCCTCTTATTAGTTTGTTTTTATTTTCATAAAATATAAAAAACTTACAGAAAGTTATTGAAAGATAAATATTTTTTTTGTTTTTTGTTTGTTTAAGATGAAATGGTTATAAAATGGAAAAATCGACCATAAGTTGAATATATTTTATTGGAAAATGCACTAGGTGGTTATCGTACTACCTCAAAAAATCCGTATAGGTCATTGAACAAAATTTTCGTCTATCTACATCACTATACCGCAAGTAACCTTTTAAATTATAACCTTAACTTTAAAAAACCGTTTAAATAGATAAGTTTGGTGACTTGAAACCTGTTGGTAACCGCCACGTCATCCTTAACTAGTTTTATTTGAATCAACAATTACATAACATTAACATTAACATTAGTATAAGTAGTACTAATGGTGTTACAATCAAAGCCACATCCACACTATGGTGAATCAACAAACCCAGTAATATCAAACGCCGCCGATAATATTCCGACTGACAATGACAACTCATCACCATCGCGTGTAACCTCCACAATATTCACCCAGAAAAACAACACTTTTACACTTATACCCTTCAAATTCGTCAGCTTGTCTTTACTAATCGTTCCACTGATCGTTGACTGATATTTCAGATCGTATCCTTCAACGGAGTAAGAACACGTCTTACCTATATTCACCTGGAACTCGCCGGTCTCTTCGTTTAGTGTGTACCCGGTTACTCCCACCGGTAACAGACCCGCCGGGAAATCGTATTGTGCTAAAGCTTCGTAGGCTGTTGGTGGAGTGTCGTCGGTGACGCCGGAGGAGGAGAGACAAAGTAGGAGGAGGAGAAACGTAACCGGAGATGACATATCCACCACCTCCTTCACGACGGTCACCACCATATCCACCACTGCCTTCAGAGTTTGACAGAGTGGAGTGAAGCGAATTTGATGATCGTGAAGCGAATTTGATGAATTTAAGGTTTAATTGGAATTTGATTGATTGGATTGATTGACTGATTTAGGGAAATTGGAGTGTGAGTTTTGTGTTTTTGATTATGATTGTGAAATTAGGGCAGGCAGGGTTTCAAAAATTGGGGCAGACAAAGTTTGACAGAGTGGAGTTGGGTTTAAAGAGAGAGAGAGAATTAGTGAAGGTTAACCTGTTGATCGGGTAAAAATGGTTTAAATAACAGGTGACTTGCGGTATAGTGATGTAGATAGACGAAAATTTTGTTCAATGACAAATACGGATTTTTTGAGGTAGTACGATGACCACCCAGTGCATTTTCCCTATATTTTATTGTGAGTTTGGTCTTTTTCATTAATATGAAAATTATAACTAAGTATACTATCTTAGTTAAAATCCAATTAGTTATAAACCATATTTGTTGTTAATCGGGTAAAATGGGTTAAAACCCGGATAACCCAAATCCGAATAACCAAACCCGTTTAACCCATATTGTTATTCGGGTATGAGTATGGGTATTGGTATGAGTATTTTTCTCCCGACTCAAAACCCAAATAACTCAACCCAAATAACCAAAAACCCGCTAACCCGACCTAATCAACACCCATAATTATTTATTGACAAAATTTCCGCGGCTTCAAATATGAAATCAATCTATTTTAATTTATTTAATTTTTAGATTATTGATTGAATTTCAGAGCTTTTGAAATCATATTGAATTACATTATTATTATTATTATTGTTATTATTATTTATTATTAATATTATTATTATTATTATTAAACAGTTGGCAAAAGATATTTATATCCAATTTAATTCAAAATCTATCTTGATTACTACCCAACTTGCTATTTTATCAATTATTCTAGATGGTCTTTTATTATTTGTTCAAACTAATTAATATATTTAACTTACAATGTTGGGCACTTTGAAGTGAAAAAGAAACAACCCTATACATATATCACATGGATCGTTGATTATACCACCCTGCACTCAAGCTTTGTTAGACTTTTAAAAGGTACCTTACTTTGATTTGAGTTAAAATTCAGTAAACTAATAACGATTTCTTCTAATCCAAAACAACAATGGCTTTGCTCTAGCTTCTTAAAACGTTAAACGCCGTTGTTTAAGGAATTCGTTATCCTCATTAATCACATACATGTACTGCCTTATATTATGCTCTATCTCCATATGCTAGTTAACTTATAACATGTGATGTGATATCAACATAAGACGTGATACGTTTTGTTTCTTCATATGTTTTGAGAAATCTCGTGTTGACATTTTAGGTTATAACGAATAATAAGCTTATTTCTTATAATAAGTGATGGATCTAAGAACTCGACTAGGCAATAGGCATGAACAACAAGTATATTTTTTTTCACGAAATTTATTTAAGCTCAATCAAAGATCTTTTTCATGCCAAATATACCCTCACGACACGTCGAGGAAAATTCTAGTAATCATATGATTCATTTGAAAATTCTTGTATTCAATATATGGTTACTATACACACTAGTGTTTTTGATCAATTATGTTACTCTATTGTTTTTATATCATTTACATTGTTAGATTATTTACATTACTGATATTATAAAAATCTTCATTTAGATTAATATATAGAAAAGTTTCAATTACATTACGTAACTTATGGGGGGAAAAATTAATTTTAAACCGGAAAAACGTAAAAAATAGTAGATTAATCTAAGTAAAAAAAACCCGCAAAGTACAGTACATCAACATAAATATACTTTGTATTATTCATAACTCGGTAATTAACACCTTCGTAAGATGACAAGTGAAGTCCTTTAATTATGATAAGTTTTCAATTAATAATGTCTTTTATATTGTTTCTCTATTACTCTTTCTCCATATGTGAATTTGATCAGGGACTGCGGTTATCATAGATCGAGATAAATTAACTTGTAAGTAACCAATAACTTATTGACTTATATAAGCCAACTAACACTAAAAATAAGTATTTTTTGATTCGAAATTGAAAGTCTTGATCTTTAAAAATGGATTTTATTACTACTAATTGAAAAACTAAGTTATAACTTATAAAGAAATAGCGAGACTCAATCGGCTAAAAATATTGCTAATAAAACGGGCGTGTAGTACAAGTGGAGTACCATTTTAATAGAGATACCGGTTAAAAGAATCAGTTGGGCGGATTGACTTGACAATATTTTTAAGAGCGTTGATAACCACAACTCTAAGTGTTGTGGCTAGGCGTATAATTTTGATTAAATGCAACAATCTATGTAGAATCGTGATTGAACCGACACAACCGGACTAAGAAATTTTTTCGAAAGAACTTGATATATTATTTTAGGCAGCAAGGCTTAAAGGCGAAAATCCATGAAATCACGAACTACATTACCTGAAACAGCCTTAGAGTCATTACAACCGAGTATTTCTTGATTCTATGGAATTTGAAGATGATTATTGCCATTGGATTATACCCATTTCTCCTGATGTAATTTGAGTATTAGACTACTTAAACGACATGTATATAGTAACGGGACAGGAGAACAGACCAAACGTGGAACATTTTTTTATTGAAGACCGAAAATTACTTGGACCAGGTAGATCCATAGTAATTTCACTACTTTTACGATACTTGGTTCGACAAGACATGACGTTTTATTCAACAAACTTGTTGGTACAAGGTACTTTATTGATAAAGAAAACACACGTGGAAAGCGAAGACCAAAATCTTCGACTAAATTTCCTCTGTTTTCACTTCATGGTTTATTTTGATGAACGAGCTGTAGCTATGGCATAGCCAGAACAGTAATCAGATTTATACCACATATCCCCCGGAATCCATTCATTAAAATCAAAAGAAACCGCCCTTGTATTTTGCCCGTAGACCTCTATCCTCTGTGGCAACCACCCATCCATTCCACTTCTATATAAGTATACGTAACATATCTCAGATGTACATGGACCATAGACCTCAAATGTATCTGCAGAACACCGCTCAAACGTCCTTGTTGAGGGATCGTCTAATCCCGGCGCGTATACCTAATCATCATCATCACTATGGATTGTTTAAAAAAACTAAACACTAATCTTCTTACATATATTTTTTTTAAACTTTTTTATTTATTTGAAGCTATAAAAAGTTGTTTTCATTAAACAAATTTAAGATAATTTATTCCAAATAATTTTGCTATTCAAGTAATCACATACACAATTTGGATAGAAAAAATCTTAAACAACTTCAAAACTCGGGATGCATAGCATATTTTAAAAGTGCGTTTAATATAAGCGAATCAAAATGTTTAAAATAAGTGTTTTTTTTTTCTTTATAAAATAAGCTAAAAAACAGTTTTACCCAATTACTTCAGATCGCATTTTGTGTTTTTTTTATATGCAATATGCACTCAAAATATTCAGATCGCATTTTGTGTTTTTTTATATGCAATATGCACTCAAAATATGCAATCTCAGACAACCTAGTATTCTACTTTATCAAATGGCAGTAAACAAATAAACAAAATTAAACTCAAAATCGGACCTGATTGCCGTATGCATCACCAAACGCGATACTGATTTGATCTCGAGTGTATGGAACTGAGGAACAACTCGTTACAACATTTACCGTAAACGAACAAGTTCCTACATTCTATGAACATTAAATGAGGTTAATAAAATGTATTGTCAATTAACACGTACAATATATAGTACCTGATGATTAGCAGAATTAATCTTAAAGTTAGGATTAGGTAATGGGGGTTTGATGGTTGATCTTGCATGAGATGATGTTGAGATTAAGGCACATAACACAAAGAAACACAAAACTCTCATCATTTACTCTGAAACAAGAAGTTTATGACAAGTGTGGTGTGTGAAATTTAATAGAAAAAAAAATAGTGGTTTACAGAAAATTAGATGACAAGTGTTGTATGTGAAATTTAATAGTCATCTAGTATGAATTAACTAGTAGACATAATATTTTGTCTATACATAAAGAGGTTCTAAAAATAAAACTTTTTTTACTCTACATTATAAAATACATTTTTAATTGATAAAATTAGGGCAATAGTCTCCTTTAGCTATTGTTAGTGATCTAGATCTTGAACAAACATATATCCTTGTTAATTCTGAATTGCAAATTTGAAATAGGGTCACAGTGGTTAATATGAAGCTAAATCAAAGATGAATTGGTCTTGAAAATTCTTGTAAAATTTTGAAAACCAGTTTGAAGCTGATGCCCATAAAACA
Source organism: Senecio squalidus (assembly GCA_910822075.1). Lineage (NCBI taxonomy): Eukaryota > Viridiplantae > Streptophyta > Magnoliopsida > Asterales > Asteraceae > Senecio > Senecio squalidus. The sequence goes on from CAJVGC010000060.1 coordinate 59,532,670, forward strand.
ATGAACTAGATATGGGGGAATCCCATAGTTTGGAAGCTCCCACCAATCGGTCTCATAGGTCATGACCAACATAAGGATGAACAAAGTAACTGAAGGACATGGAGTAAGGTTTGGACCTTTGACCTTCGTCTTATATTAGATGTCCCAAACCATTACGAGTTTATAAGGATCTAAGTATGCTAATCCTTCAATAGCTTATTGGAGAGACATGTATGTTATAAAGACTAATTAAACACGCTTTGAAGACTTGATTAAGAGATGAAGTTTGGAGATATTCAAGTTACAAATAAGGATCAAGACGAGAGTTATTCGCAAAAAAGTTGATAATCGGCAACACGACACATGCATTGTTCTTGGGACATTATGACATTACGAGGAAGACAATATCGTGCTTATGATCTAGACTAACCTAATCACCGACTAAGAAGAGTGTTCGCTTATACCCTCGTAAAGTCCTCCCCCCATAACAAGTTGAGCTACAAGTATGAGTTTAGTCCCCAAAGTTGTAGCGTGCGGAGATTGACGGCTTGGGTCTTCACTAGAAAACCTCACACAACTATTTCCCTCCCTCTAGGGATTGACACATAAGAAAGTTATTAGAGTCACATTGTATGTTCAACCACAACCACGGTACTCCTTCGACACTGTGTAAATGGCTCTATGTGTCAACAAATGATGGTGTGCACCAAATAGACCATATTGAGGCTACCCCAAGTATTATTAGAACCTCATTAAATCTCGCTACCCATCCACCTGATTATTTCAAAACGCCATCTCCACATAAATCTAGCCAATCTCCCCATTCTCGAAGGTGGTATGACTCAAACTTAAAAATGCTTATCTATAGGATTGAGCCTAGATCGCCTAGTTGTTGACCAACTGTATACCTAATGTGACTATGGCTGTCTTCTTGGATTCTTACATTCAATAATAGTAGTTTACTTCTAAAACCACTATATGTCAGGATCAATATAGCTTATGTAAACCAATACGTCGAATATAGATCTTGATCTATCAAAGAGGTTTAGCAGCGGATAAACACTTTAATATTACAAGTATATTGAACAAACAAATATTGTTTTATTAATGATATAAGAACAATAATGATTGATATATTATTCTTAAGATGAATGAATAATGCACGTGTTTCTCCAAGTACAAGGATCTATGTATATATAAACCTTGAGGCTAACCTAACTAACCTAGGAAACGTCTTTACAATATTAACTTGAGCAGTAGTAACTGACTTAGTCTTCAAGCAGTATTATCTTGAGCAGTATCTTTAAGCATTATTAACCAGCAGTACTAATCAACAATATTAATGAAATTAAACTATAACACTAACAGTTTAATCCCAACAATCTCCCCCTAACTTGAACTTTTATTTCACATTAAAGCAGGGTCGGCCCAGTGTGTGGGCGGCTTGGGCCTAAACCCAGGGCAACATAAAATTAGGGGCATCATCTAGGTCCAATTAGCTTATGTATATCTATATTGTAAAGGCCCAGACAATTGATCCAATAAGAAAAATAAGTGTTTGAGCGGGCATAAGGGGAAGGGCGCCAATTGAATCGACGATGGAGGTCTGAAACCAAACGACGCCTTTGGAAGTGCAGCCATCATTAGCATCATCTCGGAAATAGAAGACACGCTTCTTCAATCTCTTTGTACCGTTTAGAGAGATCTCTTATTATTTATTTCTCTTCTCTCAGTAACCATTAAACCATCAATCCATCCAATCTTGTTGTTTCAATTAAGCCTCTTTGTAGCAGAAGATTTCGAATTCCATAAACCCTAGTTGTCGACCAACTGACTAAGCCTCAGGCGGAATTTCGATTAAGCCACAAACCACAAGATTTCGATATCTTGTTATTTTCTTACTGGTATTTGTGGATTAAGCCACAACCCACAACACAAGCAGGTCTTTCTTTTTCCTGATTTCTATTTTATTCGAATTTTTGATAATAAATTGTTGTTCTTCCTCTCATCTTATTTGTTTGATTACGAAATCAGGAGGGATAAGAGTTTTGATTTAATCTATTTTCTGTAATCTGCTTGACTGCTTCAACCTCCAGAAATTATTGAATCAGGTATTTGATTTACAATTGTTTGTTTTATGTTGTTTTAGTATTCTACTTCTTAGATGTATCTAATTTGATGATTGATTTCAAAAATTGTTTACTGTTTTATGCTTCAGATATTGAGATATAGCCACTGGCCACATTCTGATTTTTGCAAGTGTTGGTCTTTTTGCCTCTTGGAAGTGAAAAATGAAAACATGATAGATTCAAAAGTGAAAACAGAAAAGAAATCAACATATTCAGGTTCTATCTTTCCTTTTAAAGCATTCTTAGTTATATTTGTTGAGTTTAATTATATTATGATTCCTCGAAAACAACCATCAGGTGCTCAAAACTAGAAAACGAAAAAAGAAAGAACAAGAAGAAGAAGAAGCTAATTCATTAAGAGGGTCTTTGAATAAGTTTTTAGTTAAAAATCAAAATGCTTTTGAAAATACATCTAATGATTCGATTAATAATAGCAATGATCCGGTTAATAATAGCAATGATCCACCTACTTCTAATGATCCGGTTGGAAATTCCAATGATTCGGTTGACTATTCTAATGATTAGGTAAATTTTGTAGGTTGGGTTTGTAATATCATTGCATTTGTTTGATTATATAATTTTTTCTGTATTTGTTTGATTATATAAATTTTTCTGCATTATTTGTATTATTAAAAGAAACTTATAGTATGATACAAGTTTAAGGGGCATAATTTTCTCATCTTGGCCGGGGTAGCAAAAACCATTGGACCGACCCTACATTAAAGTATCAAGTTTCAAACAAGTTTAACACAGAATGATGATTACAAAACACTCATTTACTTTTTCTCCTTCTAGCCTCTGGGATGTTCTAAGTGCAAACAACGTTATTGTGATCATTTCATGAAGAGTTCCAAAATCCAGATTGTATCTTCTATCAACCAAGTAGAATCTGATAGTACCATGTCTTCTGAAAATAGAGTGAATCTCACTTCTTTCATACAAGTACCACCTTACCACAGGATTATGATCTCCTCCTTTATGAAATACAGTACTCATCATTTCTTCTTCAGTAGCAAACATTACATTCAACCAGTCAAGAGCAAGATCTGTACCTGGACAAGTATCTATGTTTACATTTGAACGAGATTAAATAAATAGATCTTCAATACTATTCGACGAGAAGTCATGCTTTTTAGCTGTTTTTAGGTCACCATCTTAAATTACAAATAAATAGATTGACTTGTCTTCATATTCAACACAAAAGATTGATTTGTTGTATCGTTAATATGACTTGATGCAATTATTGAATTTAGTACATTTTCTTTCTTAAAATGATGGGCGAGTAGATGAACATTATTTATGAAGAAAAAAAAATGACGTGCTTCAGATGGATTGTGTGATGTCTTTTTCCTATTTCAATACCTAATCAGATAGTTTCACTCAACATTTGTTACTCCTATGTTTGGTGTTTTCTAAAGAGTAACTTTATACATGTTTTCATGTAATGTCATATATGAGTACTAACTTACATTATATATGAATGAATATGTTAGATCTAGTTAGACCGAATTGGACCCATTATTCATAGCCATCCCCAAGAGCGAAAACAACCAAAATACACTCTTGTACCACTCTCGCAAAGGCTTTTATGAAACATAAAACCACCCACTTCTTGTCGATTATTATCTCATTTACACTGTTTTAAATTTTTTGTTAATTTGTTGTTCTTTTTTGAAAAAGTAACTAGACGGGTAGATTAAGTATATATATCTAAAGAACTTGTATGTTAACTCGCATATTAATAGATATGTTAGTTTCGCATTAAGATGATCCAGGCGAAATGATTCTTACAACCCACTATACAACAAAGTTCAATAGAAGCAAAAAGTATATAAAAAATGATCTAAGCAAATAACACATATATCAACCTGAAGATTTGATCAAATTCATAGTCAATTTATGTTTCTAATAGAGATTCCAAAAAACTTGATTTGTTGGGTAAACCTAACTCGTGGTTGTGGTTCGTTGACCGAGTCTATGTGAGAGTCTCATATATTAATTAACACCTAAAATCACATTCAACATTTCCTTTTCAAACCAAATTTAATCCCAATCTTTTTCACTTCCTTATTTTTATACTTACAATTGGATTGGATTTGCAGTACATAATTTAATTTAAGCTTGTGGTTTACGAGTTTTAACTTCTTTTTATTACGTGTTTACATAAAACAAATATCACATATGTATCGAAAATCTAAATTCCTAAAACAATATACATATGTGTTGTACGTATGAAATGCATGCTTACTTGGAGGTATGTAGCGGTAGTTCAAATACATATGTTTTATTCTAAACCGATTTTTTTTAATAGACAATTGCGTATAACACATATGTGTATATATGTTTTACATATACACAATTGTCTATAGTTTTTTTTTCTACCATTACACTAAATCGTCACCACTAATATATCTTAAACATCGTTTATTTTATAATACATACGATGTTCAAGTTTAGTAGTCTTAACAATATTTTGCCTATCATGATGTCTTAATCAATATGTTGTCATTGGATGCTTCATTGTGCATAAATATAAAAATACTTTGTTGGCGATATATGTATCTTACGATGTTAGATCTAATCCAAAACAACGTTTTGAGCTTAAAAAGAGTTCCCTTTTTCAATGTCTAACCTTTACTACATGAATGTTTTAATGTCTATGTGACATGTGCTTGACCAAAATGTTTACATCTTAGATTTTTGTTGGATGAAAGGAAGGACAATGATAGATCTATATTGATTGTTATTCGAACAACAATTAGAAATAAACAATAATAATTAAATATATTTTACTTCTTTTCCTAACTATATATGCTTGAAACATTTGCTCAATTGTTTTCTTTTCTATTTTTACTCATTGTTAGGGTTTCCAAAATAAACAAATCGGAAACGCATAATACTCCATGAGAACGAAAATGCTAAATATTTCTAGTTATTCCTTCAAGTCACACTTATCAATTTTATAATGTTGATTTTATAGTTACTTTGTTGTTAATTACTCTATTATTCACATACAATAATTTTTGGGATTATTGACCATCTAGTATAGTTTAGGAAAATGTTTAGAAGAATTACTTATCATCTCTTACCTCACACAATATTTATTTTATTTCATAAATTTATTAAATTTGGATATATTTATTTATATACAATTTGGATGTTAACTATATCTAGAAATTATTTTATTTTTATTTAATTGTGTAATTCTTGTATATGGACACCAATATCGGGACGGAATGAGTATAATGCAACAAACTTAAACGAGGATATCATAAAAATATCATGTGTGGTGTACAAACAATGTAAGAAACTAACATTTGTGGTGTGCAGATACACGCATGAATACACACTAGTTTTAACTAGAGAATGACGAAAATAAATGTAGGAACTTCATAACATATCTCCGATGTACAAGTACAATCAAGACTCGATCCACTTCCATGAATTGCAATATATCTATATATCAGATTTATTCTCTATGTAGCTAACTATAAATAACTTCACTAATTTGTGTTAAGGAGTTCCTCAATCATTTGCAATGCAATTTTATCCTCATCTTCACTGCTTAAGCTTTTACCACCTTCAATCTTTTCGTTAATCGCTTTGTTCTTCTTCCCAAGTTCAACAGTCATTACCCAATTGGAATCTGAATGAATTCCGGCCCTTTTCTGCCACACTCCAATGTGAGAACTCTCTGTGTCAAGCCGGAGACAAGTCAAGGAAGGTGACAATGGCGACTTACAACATTTCCTAAGCTTAGCACTTAACATAGTGGAAAGAGCAGAAGTCGTCCTATTTTCGTTTGATTCTGTTTTGACAGCCGGGAAATTGGTCTTGGCATTGCGGCCACTCATTAGAACGGCTGCCTCGTCATATGCTTTGGCAGCTTCTTCTGCGGTTTCAAATGTCCCTAGCCACACTCTTCTCTTCCTACACATTAAAAAAAAATGAATAAATATATTTTCTTTTAAGAACAACATCTAAGGACTAGAAGCCGGTGGGAATTGAAACAAAGACTTCATTTTAAGAATCTCATGTGTTCACCACTCAACTATCTATTTCTAATAATATTAACCGTAACTTGATTAAAAAAATGTGAAAAGGGCCAAGAGATCGAGGAGTACAATAAAGGATGACGAATTTCGGAAACCCAAGAACCCCAATGGCGTTGACGTACACCTCTGAACTTTTTCTGACCCATATTTGGGAAGCGAATTTAGTTATTTGTGTATTTTGTCAGACTGATAGAAGTGAAGTTAGAAAAGAATTGGCAGGTGAATATAAAGAGAGAAGTGATAGTTAAAGAGACATAGGGTAGTTGAAAAGCATGGCCAATAATGTGTAACATATAAAATATTAAAAAAAAAAAAAAAAAACATTAGTTTGCAAAGTAAAACTAACAAAAAAGAAAAAAAGTTACTTTAACAAGTATACTGAAATTTCTTTAGAATCCATCATTAGAGTGATTCAAAGGGTGAAAGTAAAATATAGGATGATTACAAAACAATTTTTAGTTAGTTTAGAAAATTATGAATTGCTACTTGATTGAAGCATTTAAAACTTTAGTAGAGAAAATGTAGACTTCCATGTTCAATATTTGCAAAGATGGGTTGTCTTTTTTGAGATTATATATGTTCACTTAAATCATGGATATTACATTCCTAGTAGTACTTGCCTCTCTAATGCATACCAAATGTAACATTAAAGATAAGCTTTTGCTCAAATAATACGTGTTATCGTTTAAATATAGTTTTGCGAGTTGAGGGTTGAAATCGGGAAAGGAAAATAGATGGATATATTTAGATATAAAAATATATAAAAAGTAATTTCAAATAGCTAATAAATCTTTAATGACAAACTCTCATATTTATATCCGAGACTCACATTAATTGTTCATTTTACCCAACGACAAACACCTAAAATTAAAGTTGTTCGAAATTGTACTTAATTTACCATGTTTAGAGCACCTCCAACCATAACACCGAAATCGTCGGTGTTATGGTCACATCATCGTAACACCATTCATAACATAACACCAGAAAACCCCTCAGCCATAACACCAAATTATGGGACCCACCAGTTTTTTTATTTTTTATTTTTTTTTCTTTTTAATCATATTATTTTTAATACATTCAATTATAAAAATAACTTATTTTTAAAAACAAAATACATTAAAAAAGTTAACAAAATACATTAAAAGTTAACAAAATTACATTAAAATTTCAAAAAAAAATGAGTTATTTTTAAGACGTCAAAGAAGACGAATGTAAATAATGACAATAAAATATTAATACAAGAACATTTAAAGGCCCAAAAACAAAGAAATAGTTTGCAAAAACAAAAGCCGAATTCAACTCAAATTCAATCTTTATAATCTATTTCAAAATATCAGGTTTCATTTTCAGCCGCCTACAAAAATCAACTTCGCCCAAACCGCCGTTTCTCCTCCGCCTTACAAAAATCAGCTCCGGTACACCTTTTTATATTTTGTTTATTTACTTTATTTCATTCAATTATATATATAACGTTTAAAACAAAAAAAAAAAAAAAAAATCTCAAAACGCGACGTTACCACCGCAACATAACGGCGATAACGCCTTCCTTAACGCCGCCCCCAGCCATAACGGCGTTATGGGGGGTAAAACGCCTCCGTTGAGAGAGCTCTTAAGGAATCTCAAATATTCATTATCGTCATCGACCCCTATAAAATATTTTTTATATAACTACAGGAAAATGATATAAATACCAAACATTGAAATCTAAAGTTGGACAAAGAAAAAGGATTTTAGACAAGATTAGTCTTTGATGTAAAAATAATAAACAAATATACGTCATATGTCAAATATCGAATGTATATTATGGATATGTTTGGATAAAAGCTTTTTAGAGCTTTTTGAAGCTTCGGCTTTTCATTTTAAAAAAAAAATAGTTTCTGAATAAAAAAAGTTTCGTTTGAATAATAAAATTTTTAACTTTTATTTAAAAAAACAAAACCTTTAAAAAGTTTTAAAATAAAAAGCAAATTAAAGTAATTTTCAAAAATACAAAATTTAAGCTTTCAACTTTCAACTCCGAGCTCTAGCTTTCAATTATAATTATTTTTGTCAAATATACCTATATATTATCGGATAAATATTTGTCAAATCTTATACGGGTATGCCTTCCAAGCCTATTAAGTTCTCAAGAGTTGATTCATAAACCTTTGAAAAAAAAAAGTTTTGAGTACTACTAATGGTTTTGACAACTTTATGTGTGAAAGTGATATGGTCAAAATAATATACTGACGTGGTAATAGTTTTTAATGGTAGACGTCCTTTATTCAACATCTTACTATTATACAACTAGACATGATGTGAGCATTTGCTTTTCTTTATTATTTTTACGGCCCCTCTTGTTTCAACACTTCCGATTAACCAGTGCCACGTGTACTTGCCAATTTTAATGTTCTTAAACTTAAGTGTTTCTAGTTAGCACTTGTGTGGGTCAGACTAGATAAGAAACATGTGGAAAAGATATAATTTTTTATCAAGGAAATCAACACATTTAATCGCTTGAAATCTAGTTGTTTCTTTGTTTGGAAAAGTCAATTTTTTCTAACGTTATATGTGTAAGTTATACTTCGTGATCTAGGTGGAAAATTTATCGCTTTCTAGATTACATGGTAAATGTTCGAAATTATAAGTGGTCACCCATTCTAGTGAATTTTAGAAAATCTAGTTTGTTATGACAAACTAAGACATGTTTAATTGGTCTTTATACATCTTATGTTGAGTAATGTGAAAACGCCCTAAGCTTTAATGCATTACAATAGTATTAGAAAGAGTACAAAAAGATGTGTAGTTATACTTATGGTATGGTCTATATTATATATTAAACACAAGATACTATATAGTTATAAGACCGTGCACATTTAGTAAAGACCCCTTGTAACTCGAGTTGGAAGTTCATGAACACTCAAACTCGACTAAACTAAAAAAAAAACTGTTAGAGTAAACCTTTAGTCAAAATGTCCACAAATTTGGTATGCTCATGGAGTCATGGTACAACTAATACACGAACCTAGTCCAACAGAAACATGTTCTTTATAACCTGAAAATCATTTTTAACATGTTTGGTTATTTGGTATTGTTCTTGGTTAGATTCAAGATAAACATATATCACAAAATATTCTGGTGTTACAAGATAAATGGCGGTGACGAGATTGTGAAGTCAGACTATATTCTCATTAACACCATTGTCTAACACTTTATTCTTAGCTTTAGCACTAGAATGAGAAATGATTTGTTATCTTTTGGATGTCCATGAAATAAGGTTATATCACCCAAAAAACACCCAAAAGTTAAGTGTAGACTAACGAGTTTTGAAGCAATGCATCAAGAAGATCAACATATCAAGATGAATGTGAAGACTGAGGGTAAGAGTAGCATACTGAAAGTAACATGTTGTATGCCAAATTCATTTATTAATCATCGCAAATCACTTATTTTTTACGCTTTAAATCATAAATAATTACTAGATAGTTCATTATTAGTTGTGTTAGCCCATTTGATTATTGTTTAGGGCATGGCCCATTTGATGTATTTGTATTATATACTAGACTATTGTCCCGCGATAATGCGAAAAAAAATAAAAATTGAATCGTAAATTTTATGTTTATATAGATTTTAATTTATTATGAAAAAATAATGTTATATGTATAATAATATATATAGTTTTACGTGTATACCCATGTTGTTTATAGTTATAATAACATATACACTTTTATGTTTATACACATCTTTTGATATTTTGTATTAGGAGATTTTAGAATAATAATAAGTTAAATCATAATCCAAATTGAACGATTCTATAAGTAAATTATAGTTATGTTTTTTATTTTAGTAAAGATCAAAAGAAATAGAGAATGTAATTATGTATTTTAAGAGAGTGTAAAATGAAATAATTTTTGATGACATTATCAATCTGATTTAACGGTTGTCATCAAAGAAGTTAACTCATCAAATGGACTTTAATTCGCCATGTGACATTTAAGACCCCTCTTTTATTATATATTAAAGATTTGTTCTTGATTAATGAGAATACGCACATTGAATTTCGGTCTATCAGAGTCGATATCTCTACGAAAGACCTATTGTTTCCGTTGTTTTCCGACTTTCACTCTTGTTTGAGTGTTTATTATATTCGCGCTAAAATTGCGGAGACATATTAGATAATTTATTAGTAATTGTGTTACCCCATTGATTATTGTTTGGGCATGGCCAATTTGATGTATTTGCATCTATATATTTATACTTGATTAATGAGAATACACACACTGAATTCCAATACTTATCATATCATACTATAATAATAATGTATGTGTGTGTTGATACATTCTAGATTTCTACCAACTATATTTGTTCAAAATATACATTGCTCACAATTATTTACATAGCTTTATTGTTAGAATTATTACTCCATTATTTAAAATGAAATGAAGTAACAATTATTTGCATTATATGTAAATGTAAAAATTGTTGGTCTAGTAGCACTTAGCGTCGGCAGTACGACTGCGGTAGAACCCACCAACGTCAAAGTCAGTGTTGTATTATTGTTGTGTTTTCATTTTCTCATTCTCAAATAAGATTTTTGATTTCGTACCAAACAAAATTTTATAAATTATTTACCGTTTTAAGATAAATGTTTTTAGCAGAAAAATATCCGTTGATACAAATTTTAGACCTCTTAAAGAACTAAATGTCCATAAATGTATCTAACTTTGTTTTAAAGTTTATAGTATCTATCAAACTCAAAATCGATTAATTGTGTGGTTTTAACTTTTAATTTCATCAATTGTATGTAATCGATTTGTTATAGCATATAAAGAGGTGACTGAATTTTAGAACAACAAATACGAGAGTTGTTAGTGTATGAGCTTTTATTTATTTTTGATATAATTCCCTTGTATATCTATTCATTATAAACACAATTATATTATATTAATCGTGTCTACATCATCTATTTTTATAACATGACTAATTAAGGTGAATTCGTCCACAATCTTCTATAATATCAATTCAAAGGGTTATAATTAAGATTTAACTCTTATTTTATCATGTTTATCACTGGTTAGATCAAGGATATTTGATCGGCTGTTGGATATCGGTAGGAATTGTCTCTTTGAAACTCCAAAATAGTGTGGCTCTACTTAAATTACTTCCCCATAACATGTAACTTCTTGGTTTCTTACTCGATGAAGTTTTTATATATGGTAAGATTTGGGTCTCCTTAATGGTAGATCTCAGGTTCGAACCCTACCCCACTTTTGTGGACACTAAGTGATCCCCGCAAAAGCTCAGTTGACCTTGGTCACGAAGACTTTGAGAGAAATGGGTCACGGGTTCGGGGTAATTTGATCCCACTCGTTGGTCCAAGGCGCTGAGACATGGGCGGTCCTCGGAACACATTGCTTGGGCTGGTAGGTGGTAGCGATGGCAGTTGGTACTATAATTGTTGGGGAGTCCTCGCCGAGATTCTCCTTTTGAGAGAGGAAGTGGGTTTGATAAGACAAGTGAGGAAAAGGATAAAATAATAGGTTATCTAATACACCCCCGTCCAAAAATAAGTATCTGAAAAAAAAAACTGTCGAAATAAGATAAATGCAATTAATGAAGTATTTTTTTTTTTAGATTATCCATTATTTCTTTGTATTAAAGACGTCACTTATTTTTTAAGTTTGAAATGTAGAAAATATTTAAGAGCAAAATAGAAAGTTACTACAATTTAACTATCCATATTTAGAAATAAGACAATAATTTAGGACAAACATAAATAAAAAGTTAGACATTTTTGTAGGACGGACGAAGTAGTAAACTATAAATATACTTTGATTTGCTTATATATATATATATATATATATATATATATATATATATATATATATATATATATATATATATATATATATATATATATATATATATATATATATATATATGGGTTGAGTTCATGAAAGACCTAATAAAAATTTGAGACCTAAAGACCATATCTCAATCATCCAAAAATTATGATCTAAAGGCTAAAATTAAAAGATAAAATTACATTGGTTATTAAAAAAAACCCATCATAACTTTTTTTTTTTTTAAATTAATTATCTCATAAACGGTAAATGTATTAATCGAATAAATTGTACCATTAAAACGAGCATTTTCTCCTCTTTCTATAGAGCACCCACTCGATATACTTTTGACGAAATTTATTTTCGGGTTTTTTTACGAGTTTTGAAATCTTATATTACAAATCGCTGTTTTATCATATGTGATATCAGTAGTTTGACATATTATTTTTTTGTTTTTCTTTTTGATTTAAGTTGAATGTATGTAATATAACAAATCTATGTTTCGAAAACTCGTATTTAGTGTTCAAATCATATGTGATATTGTCTTACGAATTTCAACATTTGGCCATAAACGAAAAAATAAAAGTCGTCAAAATTCGAACTTTTTTCTGGGTCTATATAGGTTATACATTGTATAACATTGTTGTGTATTAAAATTCATATTTAGAGTTAAAATCATGTGTGTTATTGTCTTTTAAGTTTTAAAATTTGTACATACATAATATCATATATGATTTATACTTATATCATATATGATTTACAGTAATATCATATATGATATTGTATTATCATATATGATTTTAGTATATATCACATATGAATTATATTCATATCATATATGATTTACACTAATATCACATATGATATAGTATTATCATATGTGATTATAGTATATATCACATATGATTTATATTCATATCATATATGATTTACAGTAATATCACATATGATATAATATTATCATATGCGATTTTAATATATATCACATATGATTTATATTCATATCATATATGATTTACAGTAATATCACATATGATATAGTAGTATCATATGTGATTTTAGTATATCACATTTTATGTCAAAAAACGAGAAAAAATAAAACTAGTTAAAATTCGATTTTTTTTTCTAAATTTAGGTAGTTTATACATTTTATAGTAATTCTCTTTTATACAATTTTACGTAATGATGTAAATATCATATATGATATTATCGTTATAATTTCAATACCCATCAAAAAAAAAAAAAAAAAATCGTCGAAAGTATATAACACCACTACTCTAATTAAAGATAAAAGCGAGACGATCGCAACGGTATATTTTGTTTCGTCTAACGATTAACGGTTTGTGAGATAATTTAATTTAAAAAAATAAAAGAAAAATGAGTTTTGGTTTTAATCTTAGCCATTAGATTAAAATGGATGAAAGGCCAAGATTAGGTCTTTTGGTCTCAATAAAATTATAGGTCTTAATTGATTTTTTCTCATATATATATATATATATATATATATATATATATATATATATATATATATATATATATATATATATATATATATATATATATATATATATATATATATATATATATATAGGGGTGAGTTAATGTAAAAAGGATTTAAAATAAAAAGGATAGGGAGGATTTTGGACCAATCATTTAGTCAACAAAAAGGGATTTTGAAAAAGTCAACGCGGTGGCATTTTTGTAATTATTTCGAACTTTCATGCCCTTTTGGTAATTTGCGGAAATCTGTTTTTTTTTTTTTTTTTTTTTTTTCATTTTACTAGATTACTTATTTTCTGAATCTCTGTGCATACCTTTTATCAATACGTGTGCATCGATTTTCTTGTGCATCGGTTTTATCAAAATAACGTGTGTATTGATTTTACGTAAGTTTTTTTATACAAAACATATCCACCGCCAGAAAATCAATACACCAAAACAAAACAATCAATCCACCACCAAAACAAACAAACACATTTACATAAAAAAAAAACATGTGCATAAAGAAAAATCAATGTGCATAAACAAAAACATGTGCATAAAAAATCAATGTGTATAACTATCGTCACTGTCACCGCCAGAAAAACCGCCACTGTCACCGGAAATCACTCTCATCACCACTGTCACCGGAAATGCATCTCCCAAACTGAAATGAAATTTTCATATAATAAAAAAGAAATGAAATTCAGTTAGAAGCAATAAGTTGTTTAAAAAAGCAGATAGTAAAATATACCTAACTTCACCGGTGAATGCACCGCCCTTCTTAACCACCATCTCCGGCTGACCGGAATCCAGTAACTTCATTATCTTCAACTTTCATTATCTTCAACCTTCATTAACTTCAACCTTCATGACCGGAATCCACAGAAACCAACCGAGTGATTTACTAAATCAAAAACCCTAAAATGCAAACAAAAACCCTTCATGACGGGCAGCTGCTTTACAAATGCAAACAACAAGAAAAGGAAATGGAATTACTAAATCAAAAACCCTAACCGAGTGATTTACAGTGAGAGCAGATCGGAGGAGCAGATCGGTGGAGGAGCATATCGGAGGAGCAGAAGCTCGCCGGAGCAGAAGCTCGCCGGAGTGATTTACAGATCGGAGGAGCAGTAGCACCGGAGTGATTTACAGATCGGAGTGATTTACATATCGGAGTGATTTACAGATCGGAGGAGCAGAAGCTCGCCGGAGTGATCGCCGGAATCTCGCGGTGAAGAAGAGAGAGAGGTGTTTTTTTTGGCTGCGTGTTGAAATGGAGAGATAGGGTTTTTTGGTTCAAGCAAGTAGGTTTTTTTTGGCTGCGAAATGACCATTTTGCCCTTCACGGGATTTTTTTGGGGTTTTAAATTTTGGGACACGTGTCAGCTCCACAACACTCCCTATCCTTTTTATTTTAAATCCCTTTTTATTATATCCTAATTCTATATATATATATTAGGGGGAACCTATAATTTTTTAACTACCAAAAGACACCATATTTTTCATCTATCTCATTTTAATCTAATGGCTAAGATTCAAACATAAACCCAGTTTTATTTAATTTTTTAAAATTAAATTATCTCATAAACCGTTAATTGTTAGACGAAACAAAAGATACTATTGCGATCGTCTTGTTTTTATCTTTAACTAGAGCAGTGGTATTATATATTTTAGATGATTTTTTTTTTTATGGGTATTGAAATTGTAACGATAAAATCACATGTGATATTTAAATCAATATGTAAAATTTTATAACGAAGAATTACTATAAAATGTATAAACTACCTAAAGTTATAAAGAAAAAATCGAATTTTGACGAGTTTTATTTTTTTCTCGTTTTTTGACATAAAATATGATATACTAAAATCACATGTGATAATACTAAATCATATTTGATATTACTGTAAATCATATATGATATGATTGTAAATCATATATGATATTATGTATGTATATTTCAAAAACTCGAAAGACAACAACACACATGATTTTAACTCTAAATATTAATTTTAATACACAACAATGTTATACAATGTATAACCTATATGGATCCGGAAAAAGTTCGAATTTTGAAGACCATATCACATGTGATTTGAACACTAAATACAAATTTCAAAACATAGATTTTATATTACGTACGTTCAACTAGAATCAAAAAGAAAAACAAAAAAATAATATGTCAAACTACTGAAATCACATGTGATAAAACAGTGATATATAATTATAAAAATTTAAAACCCGAAAAATAAATCCGGAAATAAATTTCGTCAAATATATCAACTGGGTGCTCTATAGAAAGAGGAGAAATGTTCATTTTAATGGTGTAAATTATTCGTTCAATACATTTTTACCGTTTATGAGATAATTAATATTTAACCAAAAATTAATTATGGTGGGATTTTAAATTAAGAGATGTAATTGGTCCATTTGGTCTCAAATTTTGTAATGATATTTTTTGATCACAATTTAATCTTTTATTTTCAAGTAATTTAATTAATTAACCATTTTTTTAATCAATTTAACTAAATTATCTATCTGCTTTAAACAATAATTTCCACCATTTAACTAAAATGTTTTCATATTATTCTATTATCCCCTTATTTTTCAAATAATTTAATTAATTAACCATTTATTTTAACCAAATTAACTAAATTATCCCTCTTTGAACATAATAATTTCCACCATTTAACTAAAATATTTCTATATAATTCTAATAACCTCTTTATTTTCAAGTAATCTAATTAATTAAACTTCTATTTTCACTAATTTAACTAAATTTTCCATCGTTTAACATACATATTTCCACCATATTATTAAAATATTTCCTTATAATTTAATAACCCCCTTATTGATCGAAAAGAATAATAGTAACCCTTTTTGAAATAAGTATTAAGTCTTTCTTTGTTATCAATTTCAGATATTCAAATATTTAACTAAAAAATATCATCGTAAATAATAATAACTTTTTCTTTTCTAAAAACTAAATAATAACAATTGTTTATTTTTCATTTTTTCCAAAGATATTTATAAACTCAAAAACCAATTTAAACTCTATTATTCGATACAATCCAATCTATTCCCAAGAAAAAAAAAATAAACAAACCATGACTTTAAATCCAAATTATCGAATTGTGTTTTTCAGATTTATTCAAAAAATAAATGCCCCTAATTTATATGTAACCTCTTAAATCTATATAAAACGTGAAAAACAAATATAATTATTTAACTTATAAAAAAAAAAAAAAAGTTAAATTAATCGTATGTCCACACGAGTATAGGATATTGTATATTAAAAAAAAATTTAGGTAAATTTAGTTCCTTAATTTTAATAATTTATTAAATTTAATCATTTTTTTTTCTCTAAATAAAAAATTTTCCACTTGCCTAAGAAAAACTCCACCAAATTAATCTTTAATTCATTTTTTAACAACTTACTTTCTAGTCTTAATTTTTACTTCCATTTTTTTTTCTCATATCTTAACAACAGTGAAAACTAATTTACGATAATTATAAACTATTTTTTTTACTAAACCTTTTATTTTACGTATTTAAAAAAAATACGTAATAAATGATTATGATAGTAATTTTTGAATCAAAATTAAAACATTACATGAAACTTTATAAAACCTAATAAATTTATAACAAACAAATATATATTGTAAAAGTAATTCATATATTTAATTAATTTAAATTATTTATATGGGTATAAATTACATACATGATACTACTATTTCTGTTTTTTTCTCAATTATATAATATTAACTTGTCTTTCTCTTCGTTCATATTTTTTATTTACAGACATATTATAAATACATATTTTAAAACTGTCAATATATTGACATGGATCTAAGATCTAATTTAATTAATAAAGAAACAGTTTAAATACTCAAATAGAAACGTAAAATATATACGACTTTTATACTATTTGCCTAAAAGTGTTTTCAAAAGTTTCAAATCTTTACTACAATATTAAAAATCTCTTTTAACATCTTAATATCTTAAATTTTAAGTAATTAAAATTACTAATCTACCCCTATTATATCTTTCACAAAATTTATCATTTAAAAAATTTATAATTAGTGACATTTCCTTAATTACAATAATAACTAATAAATAATAATAACTATCTTTATCTTTATCTTTATTAATATATAAAACATTTTCACTTCTTATTAAAATTTTAAATTTTTAAATAAAGTATAATTAGTAATATATCCCTTAATAAATAGAACATATAAACTAATCTTAATTTCCTTTAATTAATTCGATTACTAATTTCATAAAAAAATATACACCCACATAAAATAAAGGCAATTCAAATTAATTGATATGTAATTTGTATACATGTAACCATTATTTTTTAACTTTAAACGTTATTTGATGTAGTAAATTTTCAAATATTTGATTTATAATCTAAATTTTATAAAGTTAGTTGACAGTGTTGTGGTTCGTGTTGCTCTATAATTCTAGGAAGATGGTTATCATCAAAAGTTTATATATTCTTCTATTGGTCACCGATAAGTCTTAATACCAATAAGCTGAGTAGTAGTGCATTTGATACTTCTAAGGTTAATAAACCTTGTTACCATATTGATTATCCTTCATTACAACATTCGAAAGTATGTGTTACCAATTTGAATGTCTTGAATGAAAATATTTTTTTCGGGTTGAAAACCAGAACAATAAACTATTAGAAAGCGTAGTGTTTTAATGGATTTTTAATTGTTGTTTCATCGTTGAAGGAAAATTAGTTTTTGTTTAATGAAAACATGGGTTTATACGAGAATACTATTCAAGAAATATATTTAATTATCCTTTTGACCGAACGTGAAATTATTAGACGTCACTATTAAAAAACAAAATGATCTGAAAATTAGACTTTTGTTATGTTCGCAAATGAGCTTAATCTTCAAATGAGTCGAATTACCCAATGGGTTGAATGATCCGAACGGAAAATAATCTACCATAGTGTTTGTTTCACGAAATCTAAAAAAAAGATTGAGTGAATTTGATTGAATTCTTTTTCCATAACATGTTTGTTTGAAGTTTATGACCGAATTTAAATCCGTTGGAATCTAAATTTTTCTTTACTTACAAATTTGATATTCCTTAGGGTAAGGGAGAAGAATTGAGAAAATCGATCATATGACATAATAATAATTATCGCTGAATGGTCGAACCATAAATTGTTACCACAACATTCTTTTTATATTGTCCGAAGCGCCGAACTTTAAACTATTACACTCCACATATATGTAACGAGACAAATGATAAATTACCATAAATCATTACCCCACTGTAAATTGATGAATATGATTTTTTTTCATCCGCTATATCGCGCGAGTACAATACTAATATTTTTAATGAGACAAACATTTGAACAAAACACAAAACCCAAATACCCATATTTTAAATATAGCTCGTGGGCTAGAGAAATTAATTATAGGCTTATGTAAAAAGGTCAATAGCAATATTTGATAACACTTAGCCCAGTTTATTGGGCTTTTAGGGAAACAATCTCTAAATAACGAGGTGTTTGATTTTTAGTTAATAAAATTGAATGTTATATTTATAATATCAGCCAAAACTTATTAAAAAAAAGTTTTTTATTAATTTTATTTGTTTCTTCATAACGAAAATTTTAAATCTTAAATATTCACTAGTAATAGTGATAAAAAAATTTTGATAGACTTTCGCAAGTAGCGTTCATCTTTCTTCTCTTTATATTTTTATCAAGTTTTTATTTCATGCTTGAGATATAAACATGATCACTAAGACTATATTAAACATAAATACATCTAATTTCATGCATATATTATTTATAGAGACAATTGCTATATTTGTATTTGACTTAACTAATAAAATAACAAACAAACCCTAAGTTGAGTTTGAATTAATTAAGTTAAATATATGAAAATTCATATTAAAACTAAAATTTAAAATAAAATGTGAAATTCAAGATGTTTAGTTTCAATTTTCAAAATGCTATAGGATAAGGTATCCAGGATTGTATTCGACTAACTCAAATTACCGTTGTATATATTAAGATTTTGAAAGTTTTGATTATGTGCATCAAGCTTTTGTTGTTATTGTACGTATCCGAACTTCTACAACTTGTAAACCGATAATGTTATGATTAAACGATAATTTATATGATTGTAACTGTATCAAAATTAGATTTATTAATCTAATAAACAAGTTTATTGATACATATAATAACAACTAGCTGAAAGTTCGATACATATAATTTAAATGAGATACTCCCTAGCTCAAACATGTGTATATCGCACACTCCCTAACTCAGTAATCAAACTCGCTTCATTTTTCCTTCGGTCTCAAATAAATTACAATTGCACTAATATAACAGTTGACACTAAAGTGGCCAATATCAACATGTAACTCCTAATTAGAATAAGAATATAAAGCATTAACCATAACTAGAATACAATGTGACAACAAATGGGCTTTATAAACCGTGTCTAAGGTATAAAGTTAATCTAAACACTACCTTCAAAGTTCAAACCAGTAAAATCTATTTAAAATTTTTTGCAGAACTTTTGAATGGAGATAAGGTAAACGGCAAGTCGCTTTAGTGATTTATGTGTTGGGGTTGCGTGTATTCATACCTAATATCTATTAAATAAGTGCACACACTTAAATATAAGCATTATTTGGGTGCGTTGAATATAATCGGTATACATACCATTCTCAGAACGACAAATAAACTTCTTAATTACTAGTTTTAAACGCTTATTGAATATAAATGTTTTATCTTATCATGTAAATGACAAATCTATTATTTATTAATAAAAGATAAGTTACGATTTATTATAACTTATAAATATAAAAATATTCATATTTATTAAATTTTTATTAGTTACAATTTTTAATTTTTAAGCTTAACTATAGCGGCAAGGACAGTGAAAATCTGAAAAATAAAAGAATTACTTGTTATAAACAGATTAAAAGTTATTTTATTTACATTTTTGGGTTCATTTAAGATATTTTTGGACCAAATATTGAATTAAAATTTTTATATATGTATGAATAAATTTTTATTAAACAAAAATTCCAAATACTCTGAATTTTCGAGATTTAGATTCAAGTCGTGGTCCGCACGTGCCGGTACACGATCCAAGATTGAGACAGCCGACTAGTATTGGACCCCACACAATAAAGTCGTTGGGTAGATATGGTTATCTGGATATCAAAATTTCGCTTTTTCACTAGTCATATATTTTTTTTAAAGGAATAAATAAATTTGGAATTGCAAAAAAATAAAATTGGTTTAATAAAATTAATTATTTGGTGTTATTTATAATTTATAATATATACCAAAAGAGATATATTAAAAGTTAAATGAAAATGTATGAGTAGTTTCAAAATTAATTCTACACCCTTAGATCAACATAATGGTGTCATATGACATCATTATTAGTTATTTTTGTTTTACCCCTCCATTTTAAATATAAATTTAATTGTTTAAGTTTTAGTATTTATTTAAAAAAACATAGTTTCAAACAATTAATTTAAATCTTAATTATTTTAGATATTAAACTTTTTTAATAAGAAAAACGATTTTTTTTCTTTAGTTAAATCTTTTCTAAGAAAAAAGAAAACCTATAACCATGTAAGAAAAGAAAAAAGAAAAAAAAGTCAACGGCGACATACAAAGAGAAACATCTTTTAAATTTTTATTTTTGTTTAACATTAAACAAGTTATACATTGTATGAGTATCAAAAAACTCTACCAAATAATAAAACGAATTGCTAACACAAAAAATAGACATATTACTCCTAAGATTAAATATCAAGATTTTTTTAAAAACTGTGCCCACATTGGGCTTTAACCCGATTTTTTTGAGCTTCTTGCTAATCCAGCCCGTTATCACTTATGGCCTGTTCTCGTATACACCGTAATCTCCTGCCACGTATGTTCCACGTGTGTTTGTCTTGGTTTACTTTGCCTGCCTCATCTTTGTTCTCGTAATTTTCTATTTGCTTCCTCAGGTGTGTAATTGCTCTGCTTATTTTATTTTTCGTTTATTGTGGAATTTGTGTTATTGGTCTGTTTTTTTTTGCAGTATTTCTTCCTGCCAAGTGTATTCCTCTGTTTTGCTTCCTTGCTGGTTGTTTGCTTCTACAGGTATGTAATTCCTTTGTTTTTTTTTTATTTTCGTTAAGGATTTTCAATATACTAAATGGATTAGATTTGAGGTGTTTATTATTATGCTGAAGTTTTGTGCTAGTGTGATTGAGGGAGAAAAGATTTAGTGGTCATGTGTTATGTCGGTTAGACTGGGAGGGGCTTCTTCGTGTCTCGTACGCTTCCTGCTGTCGTTGTTTGTTTTTCATCTTGCGAAACCTCAATATCTGTTTTGGCATTTTTGAGAGAAGAACTGATTTTTGCGTTGCACAGTTTTAGTTATGGTTTTCGGTCAGGTACAATGCTGTGGGGGTATGGTTTTATGTTCTTACTGTTCTGTATGTTTGTTTATTCGGTTGTGAAGAATGTGGGGTTCCTCTTTGGGTGAGGGGGTCGTTTGGCCTACCGTTCCTGTTCCTGTTCCCCGTCGGTCTGTGGCTTCAAAACTTTCAAACGCACTATCGATGCTTGGCAGGTTTATTTCAATTACTCTACTTAATTATTCTATTCATTTCCAGGTTTTTTGTTATTACAACTGTATTAATTGATTGATTTAAGTAGTAATTATTTAGGTTGTTTTTTTTTTAAAATTATTTTGATTTAGATTTCGAATTAGATTATAGCATTTTTGGAAAACTGTTGTTACAGAAAGGAACTCGAACGTGTCGTCCTCTGATTTTGTCTCGCTGGCCGAGCATCAGTTATCAAGTGAGATGAAAGTTTGTTTTGCTTCTTTGTCTTCTTTGTTGGTTTTCGTTTTTCTGCACGATGGAGGTATGTGATATCTGTATTTTTTGTTCTTTTGCTTATACGAGGCTTTAGATTAGCTTGAGTCATGGGTAGAAGCTTTGATTAGTGTGAAATGTTGCTTTATTTTTGGGACCCTAGGATATGATAGGCGGAGGTTGATACATATATGTGTTGAATTTGAAAAAAGGTTGCGAAAGGGGTGCTGACACTGATATGCTGCTTTTGTTTATGTTTTGATGTGTTTTTTTCGTTGTTTCTGATTTGTTGATTTTAGGATACGATAGGTAGGAATAAATAAGTAGAAATATGTTGTGTTTGTATATTTTTTTCTATGTTTTGATGCTTTTAAGTGCAAGATTTTTGTTTCATTAAGCTGTGCGGTTTGAGGCGGATTTATTTATGTGAAATATGTTGTGTTTGTATATGTGTAAGTTTGATGGTTTTAAGATGTTTTTAAGTTCAGGATTTTTGTCTTATTAAAGTCATTGCTATAGATGTTGACTGCTGATATGAGTTGTTGTTTCTGTTAGGATATGATAGGCCGATGATAATGCATAGAAACATATTGTGTTTATATATGTGTAATAAATTTGAAAAAACATTGCGAAAGGGGTGCTGACCCTATATGCTGCTTTTGTTTATGTTTTTATGTGTTATTTTCGTTTTTTCTGTGTTATGAGTTATTATCTGATTTGTTGAGAGGTGGGACTTAATACATAGAAATACGTTGTCTTTATATATGTTTAACAAATTGAAAAAATGCAAATGTGGTACTGACGCTGATATGGTATTTTTTTTTTTATGTTTTGATGCTTTTAAGTGCAAGATTTTTGTGTCATTAAAGTCATTGCTATAGATGCTGACTGCTCATATGAATTGTTGTTTCTGTAAGTGATTGTTGCGTGCTTTGAAGCGGATTGATTTATGTGGTTATGCTTCCCTCTTGTGTTATTCACGTTCGCTGTAGCTTTTGGTTTTGATTACATGATGCTACAAACCCCGTGTTGGTAGTTTGTTTTTCTAAGTAGTTAACCTCGGTTTTTGTTTCTCTATGTGTTGGTATTCTGTCTGTTGTATTTGTGTGACTCATCTCGTGACAGTTGCTGCCTGTGTTATCCGCTTTCGATTACATAATGCTAAATGCCCTGTTTCTGTAATTTAATTTTCTAAGTAGTTTAGTTGGTTTTTTATTTCTGTATGTTTTGTCACATTTAGGTATTGTGTCTGCAGTATCGTCATTCGGTATTTGTGTTATCTGTCTTTTGTAGAAGATTATAACGGCCGTAATAAAAACTAAAATTCGTATCATTTTTGGATATCTAGATCAGTAGGTATTAGAGAAAAGCAATAGAACATAATTTACGTAAGTATACACTAGATTAACCTTCAACAAATGTACTGTATATATCTGATTTATGCCTTTTATATTGTTAGGAAAAACGTGTCCGAGTTCCATGTGCAGCTGTTGGTCCTGATGAGCCACATGCAGCAAGTACAGCTTGGCCAGAGGGTGTTTTGGAGCAACAGTCTAATGATTATTCGGCTGATATAACAGGTAGCGAATGGAGGGAATTACAGGTTTTTTTAGGTGCTCAACTTCCGTCTCATCCGAAGTTGTATAGGGGACAACTAGAAAATGGACTTCGCTGCCTCATTTTGCCCAACAAAGTTCCACAAAACAGGTCTAATTTTTTTCCTACAAAATTGTGAATTGCAATTTTATTGTTGTCCAGCATGAGGTCGTGAACATATTTTATATTTTCGTATGTGAAGATTTCAAGCCCACATGGAAGTTCATGCGGGATCAATTGATGAGGATGATGACGAGCAAGGGATTGCACATATGATTGAGCATGTTGCGTTTCTTGGAAATAAAAAGCGTGAGAAACTTCTAAGGACTTGCGCACGCTCAAATGCTTATACGGATTTTCATCATACAGTGTTTCACATCCATTCACCAACTTCAATGCAGGTTTGTAACTGCGAGTTCCTTTTATGATCGCTAATTACTGTATCTTGATGTAAGATATGGTTGATTATTACTAAAATCAATGCATTTGATGGTGTTTTTTGTTTATCTATGAGTATACAAACCTCTATATGCTTTTTATTTTTCTGTACATAATCATTTTTGCATCTTTTTAATAGGATTCCGACGAGGATCTACTTCCATCTGTTTTGGACGCTTTAAATGAGGTAAGTGCCCGTTTATTTTTTTATTTTACTAATGGCCAAACATGTTTATGAAACTAAATTCTCATTTGTTGTTGCAGATTACTCTACGCTACGCAAAACAAGCAACAACCCTTCTTTTGTAATAGACTAGAACTTTTACAACAACAAAAACCGGTATATCTACGTAGATATATTCCAGCACTTTTTGTAAAGGCTTTGTAATAGGCTAACACTTTTGTAACAACAGAAAACACTCAATCTAGGTACATATAACTAGCGTCTTTCCTGCACGTTTTGTAAAGGATATCGATGCAACGTCTTTTAACTCGAACTCGTGCGAAGCACGAGAATCCCTCTAGTTATGTATTATGTAATGAAACATACAAAAGTAATAAAAGGAAATGCTAACATAAAAAAAATAGACACATTAATAATTGAAACATACAACCATACTAGATTAATAAAAAACTAAAAAAATTATATTATAAAACTGTTTAATTTGACCTCTAAAACTCTGCTATTAAATAGCAAAATTGAAAATAAAATTTGTTGAAGACCTATTTCTAACAAAATGACATAACCCAATATATAATTTAAACTCTAAAATTTGAGAGAGTATATATATAAAACTTGACATATTACAATTTTCTTATACATATAAACGAAACGATAAATATATGGAATCACAACTTATATTATTATATATTGTTAATTATTAATGACACACGATGTTTGCTCAATTTCTATATATTATAGTTGTATTTTTTTTGATAATCTTTTTTTACGTATACACGAAAAATAAACTAGTATAAATAAATAAAGTTAATAGGTCATCATTTGGAACTAAACACTTTTATCGGATAAATTTTAGTTCTTTCAACCAATATACTTTAAACTTTCATTTTAAGTAGTAAATTACTTAATTGGAATGAACGTCCGTTTATCACTGCATTTAACCCAAAATAAATTCATTCTCACTTATCGCATAAGTGTATTTTATATATATACAATTTTAGCCTAGGATAATGGTTCAGTTTGAGGTTTTGATTTTTGAGGCAAGCTCTATTTGATTATGGTTTTATGGGGTTTGTTTAGCTTCTGATCGGTTTGACTCAATAATCAACATTTTACTCGTTTTTTTTTTAATCAGTTATAAGTCTGACTTAATTATAGATCATTAAGCTAAAACTTGTTGTCATACTACATATACCGATTTTCGTAAAAAAAAGAAAAGAAGAGTATCATCATAATAATTACGAATAAAAAGTTTATAAGTTAATGGTATATTTAAAACGGTTCGGTTCGGTGTTTGAAAAAATCCAAATTCGAACCGAAGATTTTGTTTTTTTATATATCAAAAATCGAATTTCAATTTTTGCTTTGTTTAAGTTTTTTTCTAGTTCGGTTTTAATTCGGTTTTTCTTATTTCTTTTTCTTCCTTACCTGTAGTTTTAAGCACATGTAATCATTACACTCTTATCAATTAAATATTTCTTTTATCCATAAAACTTACTTTAATTATGAGTTTGGCTAACTTGTGACGTAACGACACATGTTAGGCCTTATAAATTATTTTAGTAATATGGCCTTATTAATTATGCAAAAATTATTTTAGTAATATGTCCTTATTAATTATGCAAAAATTATTTTAGTAATATGTAAAATACATTTAATTTATCAAAATGTATGTCTAAAATTCTGTTAAATGGACTTTAAGTGAGTTAAAACCGAAGGAAAATTATAAATGGGAAGTAATTAATATATATTTCATACGTATTACATTTTTCACGAGGTATTTTTTATAAAATTAATAACACTTTACATATTATGAGAATAATTTTTCCATCAATTAGAGACTTAAGTTGTGCCCAACACATGTTAGCCAAACCTTTTAATTATTTAAATTATGAAACTATGAAAATGGACATTTGAATTTGAACAATCTAAAATAGAAGATGTAAATAAACCGAACTATTTGTGGGCTACTCGAGTTCGGCTCGTAAAAAGATCGATTCGATCCAAATCTAAACGAGATCGAACCGAGCTTTAACATAACATAAAGCTCGTTTATTAAACGAGCTGGAGCCAAAGCTTCATACACCGAACTCACAAGGCTAAACGAGCTTAAACAGGCTTTTATTTACATAAATATAATAATATATATTCAAATAATATATTCATATATTTTACTTAAATGAATAATAAAATAATAAAATGATACATAATTTACTTAAACGAGTCGAGCTCAAGTTTGGAGTATGTCTTACGAGCTGAATTTGAGTTTCACATATAAATCTCGAAACGAGCCGAGCTGCTCGAGCTTGATCGAGTTCGGACTTGGCTTCCCCGAAATATTATTATTTATGATATACTTAAAGAGATGCATTTAAGGTCATATAAAAAAGCTTCCACCATTAGATGAGTTTTAAGATTAATTTTAAACAATTAAATCAAAACGATAATGTCATATTACATCATCACTTACTATTTTTATTTTAATCCTCATATTTTAATTACAATTTTAAACCTTTAACTTTAATATATATTAAATTAAAATTAACTCAACACCATTATTCAAAGTCTAAAATATCTTTTATATTTTATTATCTTTTTCATAAAGTTTTATCATCAAACTTTGATTTTAGCATATTACAAACCTTGTTATATGATTTGTTTTATAATTTCTTATTTTAACATATGCATATATTCTTAAGTATATTTTATACTTTTTTATATCATTACTTAGATAATATCAACTAATTTACTGTATTTATTAACATATGTTAATACGAATAAAATGTTAAGTTGAAGTTAACCTTATACGTATAGTTTACATTATTTTTTCCCATTGTTTATTAACCCGTACTGATACTAATTTAAATATAGAGTTAAACCATATAAATATAAACGAAACTACATAATATTAAATAACATGTTTAATGATATTGAGCTCTCCGCGTATATTAGTTATTATTAAAAACAAACCATTAAAATAAAAGAAAAAAAAAAATTGAATATTTTAGACGAGTAAGGAACCGTCCCCAAAACGTACCTTTTCCCGTTGACGCTTTTTAAAACCTATAATCACGGATCGCTGTCTACATCACGCGTACTGTGCTCTGCTCTCTCTCGACTAGATACTCCAATTTTCCGATCACATTCTCACACTTTTCAGATCTCTCACTTTTTTCATTTCATCACAGTAAGCAAACTCTACCTTAATCTTCATCTATTTTTTCCATTAATCAAATTCTATCAACACTTTGCTCGATTAAATTATCACTTGATTTATCAATATTTCAGTAATCCTGCTATTTTTGAGTTATTTGTTTGATGTATGAGTTTGTGATCAGTTGATCATATGAACTGATCCTGATCGCTGAATGAATGTATAAGTTATTATCAGTTTGATGTGAGATTTTGTAGTTTTGATTTGAATATACGAGTTGATTTGGCTGTTGATGATCATGTTATTTTTGAGTTGTTTGCAGCTCAGATTGTTGTAGTTGTTTGATGTATGAGTTTATCGTTGCGTTTTGATTATATCGACTGATCGTGATCACTTGATCTGTTGATATCACTAAGTTGAAATCGGTGTAAATCTATTTGATCTATGATTTTATAGTTGCGGTATGATTATACGAATTGATCACCTTGCGTTAAGACTTTGCTTGATTGAATCACTTGATATGAATATGCTGCTGTATTCAGTTTAAGTTGTTGTAATTACGCGTTTTCAATAATTAAGTGTTTGATGTATGATTTTATAGTTGTTATTTGATCATTCGAACTGATCGCGTTATGGATGTGTTTGCAGGGTAGAAAATGGCAGAGTCGCTACTCCATGGAACTCTTCATGCTACTATCTATGAGGTTGATAAGATTCATGGCTACGGCAGTGGTGGTAATATATTTGGGAAGGTATATCTTATTGTATTTTATTAATTATTGAGCTATAATGAATTGTAATTTTTATTGTTATGATTGAGCATTGCCTCTTTTTCTCAATATAGCTGACTTTGAAATACTAAAGAAAAAGAAGCCTGAGTATTTTACAAAAAGAAACTAGGAGAATTTTATTTTGACTCGATATTTTCATGTATCATGTATCATGAATGAAATATATTTAATCCTGATTCTATTTTTTAAAGTTTGAGAAGATTTGATATTTGATATCCTCGAATGTTAATATAAATTCTTAATAGTTTATCTAATCATAGTTTTTTTTTATTAAGATACTCTGTTTTTTAAATTGAATTATTTTGTTTCATTAAGTTCAAATATAATTTATGCACATTTTGTTTTTTTAATCTGAACTATTCCGGGTATAAGTGCAAGCTCAATTTTATATTTCTAAGATAATAAGAGCAAATGTTAATTAATTTAAAGTAAAAATCTATTTATTCTACAACCTCTTTTACTCCGTATTTCGCTTTTTTGTTTATTGTTTTATATTTGGGATTTCTTGCTTATATATTTAAAAAAAATATTTTTGATGCAGAATCAAAACTAGAAAGTTTCACAATATTATCTTCATCTTCCATACAATATATCTTCTCAAATTTTCCAAGCAACCTGTATATACATTTTATTTGTAGACATCAATGTACCTTATGCTTTTGTTTAACGGGATTTTTAAATGACCCATTCTTGCAGCTTAGGGCGAATCTTGAGGAGACTGTTGGTTTCGGGAAAGGAACTCCAAAAATGTACGCAACAATTGATTTAGAGAAATGCAGAGTAGGACGAACTAGGCTGTTAGAAGAAGACCCTGGAAACCCGAAGTGGAATGAATCTTTCCACATTTACTGTGCTCACCCAGCTTCTAATGTGATATTCACTATTAAAGATGATAATCCCATTGGTGCAACTTTAATTGGACGAGCTTACGTTCCTGTTGAAGATCTTTTAGATGGAGAAGAAGTGGATCGTTGGGTTGAGATCTTGGATACAGAGAAAAACCCTGTAGACGGTGAATCAAAAATACATGTAAAACTACAATACTTTGATGTTACTCAAGATCGTAACTGGGCTCGTGGAATCAAAAGTGCAAAATATCCTGGCGTTCCTTACACATTCTTCTCTCAGAGACAAGGATGTCGGGTTTCATTGTACCAAGATGCTCATGTACCTGATAATTTCATCCCTAAGATACCCCTCGCTGGTGGCAAGTATTATGAGCCACAAAGATGCTGGGAAGATATGTTTGATGCAATTACTAATGCAAAACATTTCATTTATATCACTGGATGGTCTGTTTACACCGAGATTTCTTTAATAAGGGATTCGAGGAGACAAAAACCCGGAGGTGATGTCACAATTGGTGAGCTGTTGAAAACGAAAGCAAGTGAAGGTGTTAAGGTTCTTATGCTTGTTTGGGATGACAGAACCTCTGTAGATGTATTGAAGAAAGACGGATTAATGGCTACTCATGATGAAGACACTGAAAACTTTTTTCAAGGTTCAGACGTACATTGTAATTTATGCCCACGAAACCCTGATGACGGTGGTAGTTTCATTCAGGACCTTCAAATATCTACAATGTTCACTCACCACCAGAAAACAGTGATAGTGGATGCCGCGATGCCAAATGGGGACTCAGAAAGGAGGAGGGTCGTGAGTTTTGTTGGCGGTCTTGATCTATGTGACGGAAGATACGATTCCCCATTTCATTCTTTATTCAGAACATTGGATACCGCTCACCATGACGATTTCCACCAGCCTAACTACCCAGGGGCTTGCATAACCAAAGGTGGACCCCGTGAGCCTTGGCATGATATTCACTCGCGCCTTGAAGGACCAATTGCTTGGGATGTTTTATTTAACTTCGAACAAAGATGGAAAAAACAAGGTGGGAAAAATATATTGGTTAACTTCAGGGAACTTGATGACATTATGATCCCACCATCTCCTGTTATGTTCCATGATGATCAAGAATCATGGAATGTTCAGCTGTTCAGGTCCATCGATGGTGGGGCAGCTTTCGGGTTCCCAGACACACCAGAAGAAGCAGCAAAAGCGGGTCTTGTAAGTGGAAAAGATAACATAATTGACCGAAGTATTCAAGATGCTTATATTCATGCCATACGTCGGGCAAAGAACTTTATTTATATCGAAAATCAGTATTTTCTTGGAAGCTCATTCGGTTGGCAGGCTGATGATATTAAGGTTGAGGATGTTGGTGCATTGCACTTGATTCCTAAAGAACTTTCTTTGAAGATCTGTACCAAGATTAAGGCTGGAGAAAAGTTCACTGTTTATGTTGTTGTTCCGATGTGGCCTGAAGGCATTCCGGAAAGTGCTTCTGTTCAGGCGATATTAGACTGGCAAAGGAGGACAATGGAGATGATGTATAAAGATATCATTCAGGCTTTGCAGGATCAAGGTCTTGAAGAGGACCCAAGAGATTATCTCACTTTCTTTTGTCTAGGAAATCGTGAGGTGAAGAGGAGCGGAGAATATGAACCGTCTGAAGCACCTGATGCAGATTCAGATTACCAGAGAGCCCAGGAAGCCCGACGTTTCATGATCTACGTGCATGCCAAAATGATGATAGGTAAATTGCATATTCCAGTCTTTTTTTACTTCTCTAGCTAAAAAATCTTAAATTTAGACAAGCCAGGTTGGATTGACCAGCAAACACCTTTTATTCCACATTTTAAAACGTTTCCTACATCAAAAATTGTACTTGATATGAAATTTGTTCAATGGTTGCATACATCCCATTTTCTCCTTTCTATATCTCAAAATCTAGTTTTTCTCGATATTCTGCTTATCTGTTTCAACTTTGCTTTGACATTCTCTGTATTCAGTTAAGGAAATTTTAACAGTTTTAAATGCAATGCTATAATGTTGCAGTTGATGATGAATACATAATTGTTGGATCTGCTAACATCAACCAGCGATCTATGGACGGTGCAAAAGATTCTGAGATAGCCATGGGAGCTTACCAACCACATCATATTGGTACTAGAACACCCGCAAGAGGTCAAATCCATGGTTTCCGTATGGCTCTATGGTATGAGCATCTTGGCATGCTTGATGACACCTTCCAGCATCCCGAGAGCACTGAATGTGTTAAAAAGGTGAACCAGATAACCGAGAAATACTGGGACCTGTTTGCCAGTGAGAATCTCGAAAACGATCTGCCTGGTCACATGCTTCGGTACCCTGTTGGTGTTACTGGTGAAGGAAATGTGACTGAACTGCCAGGATCTGAGTTTTTCCCAGATACAAAAGCACGCGTTCTTGGAGCAAAATCGGATTACCTTCCTCCAATTCTTACAACCTAGAAGGTGTTTTACTTCTTACTTAACGTTTGAATAAGCTTTTTCTGATTAATCTTGTTTGCTTATTTTACTAGCAATCGTGACATGAGTGAACTATACGCAAGGTTTTCTTTGGTTCTTTTTTTTTCATACCAAATAGCAGTGGCCAACTATGTTAACTATATGTGCTATATTATGTATGAGGAATGATGATTTGTGTTCTAATTAACAATGCAATTTCTTGTTTTATTTTCCTTTCTCGTTTCGAATTTAACTAGTTTTTGGCAATTATTTAGTGAATCCTGATTTGATTGGATCAATTCAACAAGAAACTTTTCAATAAACAGTAAAGTTATTTCTGGCCATTAGAGGTGATAAAATGGGTGGGTCAAAATGGGTAACTTTTATGTGCTGGTCTGATCGGCTCCAGCCTACCCACAAACACTTTTCTGTCCCGTGTTAGAAAGTCACATCGTTTGTTTAAATTCCAGACGCAGTTCCTATATTTTTGAAAGTGTATGTGTAGTCCTGTTTGAAACCTTTATATCAACCGATTTTCATACATGTTTCAATCACAAAAACTACACCATACACAGAACAGTGTGAAAACAAAACACTAGATGATCAGGCAAAAACGACCAATTTCGGACTCTCCAAAGTGGTTCACTATATATCCATCAAACTTTATAGGTCACATATATATAAAAAAAACACAACCCCAAAACAATATAGTTGGAGTGGATCAACAACTTATATAGAACTATTCAACCACTACATTCTCTCCATCTTCATAAATGCCATCTGTTTGGAGCTCACAAGGGATTGTCTTAGCAAGAGCGGTAGCAGTTTCCGGTACCATGGTCTTGCTTTTGCTGTGTCGAGACAAGACTACTCTTCTTGAAAACACAGTTGGAAGTCATGATTCGGGGGGTGGCAGAAATGAAATGTCGGGACAGGTGTTGCGGTCTTGTTTGTCGTCGGGGAAGAAGGATGGGAGGAAAATGAAGAAAGTGCGGTTTTCTAGTGACGTGAAGGATTCGAGTGTGATAAATGACAAGTATAGGGAAGTTGAGAGGGAGATGATGATGACGGGCAAACATGTTTCTTATGGAATACAAACAGTATCATGCAATGATGGACTTGTTAATAAGAACTTCAAGATGCTCATGGAGTATTCAAATTAATATTTTTTGTGTTTTTCTAACTAGGTTTATATGGTTTTCTTTTAATTAATCTAGACAAGTGTATGGGAGTGATTGTGTGTGGTAATTGTGCGGATGTTTAAACCCTTATAATTTTACTTAGTAGTGCGTTAAATAGGCAAATTTAATCGTGAAAGATTTCTCACCAACGTAGCTATGTCTAACGGAATTTATAACACCTAAGAAAAGGTTAACTTTATTTCTTGAAACATAAAATAAAATTTCATCGAAAAACTAACAAGAAATCAAAGATTATTACAACACAAAGAGAAACAAAATTATAAACAAAGTGCACTTTAAGAATATCGTAAAGTTCATTTAAATGTAACCTACCTTTTAATTTGACCCGAGATAAGGAATTTGAGTATTAGAATATCTAAATTGCTAATCAATGATCATTTAACCTCAACTCAATCAATTTCAGATTTGGTTTTTAGGATAAAAGTCAACGGAAGTCAACAAACCATGAATTTGTTTAAATCAGTGTTTCGATATTTGATTTGATGATTAGGCTTTCCGCTTTCTTAATTGTTAGATAAAGAGTAGAAATCATCATTCAATTGCATTTTTTGAGCTTGGATTGAAAGATTTAGGTTAATATGTATTTTAGTTAAACTATGTACATCTGATTTGGTGTTCATCATACTTGTACAGATTGTTAAATCGAATTGATAATATATCGGGGGTTTTGGGTTTTAACATGAACATGTTGGATTAATTTGCAGTGAATACGAGTTTATGTTGATAAATTGAAGTTACAGACATGTTTAGTTTGACTATTGAAAGTCGTTGGATTGAATTTTGGTGTTGATTTGTAGAATTCACCATTGTTGTGGTCTGAAAAGGCTTTTTGGAAAACACAACCACCCAAAAACCTGTGTTGGAGATGATGACCAACATGTATCGGGTTACCAAGCCACTAATATTGTATACATAGACACAAAAAACAAGTTTATTAACAACTCTAATATTTTCCATAGTACATCAAATATCTCGGGATAAATTGAAAAATTGTATTGCGTTTAAATGACATTTACCCTTAAACAAAATAGATTCTATATCTTATATCTTATATCTATCTAATCTTTTTGTTTTCACGCATGTCATTATCTCTTTAAAAATTATCTGCATACATAATTTTTAAAACACTAGCTATTAATCTATAGATTAAATTCTGTCGCATGGTTGGTTTTTGTGCCTTTATTGGGCTACTGAAGTCTCATTTTTGTGCCACCCGGTCTGTTTGGTTTTGTTAGATTCCTTTACACGTGTCTTCCTACTGGTTATGGATGTTGCTTACGTGTTCAGGTTGTTTCTCTCTTTAATCAGTGCTTATGAAATTTAAGGTATAAAATGTCTTAACTATTTTGCGACCTTGTCTACCTTTTTGTTTCATATAAGATTTGTGTTCAAAGTTATTACTCCATATTTTATTATGTCAAATTGAATTATATGACATTAAATATCAACTAAACATATTCTTCTCCTATTCAAATCCCGTCTTTGGCTTGGTTTTCGCGTCCGGGTCGGGTTTGAGTCGGGTTGGGTATTAATTTGGTATGGGTTTGTTAATGTTAAAGCCACAAATTCAGTTCTGAATTTGAATGTACGGAAGATAAAATAAAAAATTACTTATAAACAAGTTAAAATTAAGCTCACAAATATACAGCTTTAATTCAAGACTTTATGCACCATACAAACTTTGACCGTCAATATAAAACATAAAAATGAAATATCAAATTTGAGGCCTCCTAATGTTAATGGGCGCCGGTTGCACACCCAGATCACCGACCCTGATGCCGCCATTAATTCCGATGTATGTGTATTTTTTTCCTCTTGTGTGTGTATGTATGTTTTGAAGATATTCAAATTGGGAGCAGAGAAAACACGAAATGACGAAAAAGTCTTTATATGATAAACACGTGACATGTATTAAAGGTAGTTTTTAAAGTCTGTTCAAAAATTGGATCAAACGTACAATAAGTTACAAAATACTGGACTGTCCTAATTTATATACTTTAGGACCAACGATGTAATTTGTAGTAAATCACAAGAACCAAACGTATAATTTACTCTTTTTAAAATTTATATTTTTTTTTACATAAATATTTCCGTATCCGTTAAACTATAACATTTATGTTAAATCTATTTTTCCTTTTTCCTACATCACTTTCCAATATCGTTTTTCCGACATCGCTTTCCTACATCATTTTTCCATCTTTTAAGACATCTCTTTTCCGATATTGTTTTTCCGCCATCGTTTTTTTGACATCGATTTCCAACATTGCTTTTCAGACATCTCTTTCCAAACACCATTTTCACATCATATCTTTTTTAATATCGTTTTTCCTATATCATTTCTAACATCTGTTTTCTGATATCTCTTTTCCAACAAAGTTTTTCAGATTAAATATATTAACCAAAACGATTGATTTTCCTTATATGTAACTCAAACGATTTTCATTAAGTATTAACCCGGTTTGTTAGTTAAACCGACTACTAAATAAATTCCTAGACCAGCTCATATTTATATTCCAAAATCGATAATATTTACATATTCTTTTTGGTGTGTTTGTTAGAAACCTTTCCATAGCTATCGTACACCTTTACTTTCTACAAACATGTTCATCTTCTTCCTATGATAAACATCATTTAAAGAAACACAATCAGTAATTAAATTCCAAAGTGGTCCATCCGAATTATGAATACTCCAACAGGTGTACTTTTAGTACTTGATTGAATCCACACCATGCCCATCTGGACCACAATTCTTCAATTACAATTTTCCGTTATTTTTATGACGTCATTCGTATCATATGAACAGAAACAATACAAAGCTCATCGTCTAATCAATTGAACAGTGATGACCCCACCAAGATGAATTATCAACCGTTACTTTGTATAAAGTAATTTTAGCAGCGCCATTGAAATTGGATGAGTGCTGTTGGATTTTGTAACATAAGGTGACGACAAGATTTAGCAAATCAACTGTTTGATGACATGACTTTAGGGGTGTTTAAAGGCTCCGTTCTCGGTTTACTTGGAATATTCGGTTTATTTATTCGGTTTTTGAACGGAATACAACTTCGGTTTGGTTTTAACCCAAAATCCGATTTTCACAAAAAAAATCTAGTATTCTAGAGTTTGCACTATGCATAAAAGGTTTACATCAATCGTTAGTTAGAATTATGGGTGTTTATCGGTTCGGTTCTCAGTTTATTGGGTAATTCGGTTATGTTTATTCGGTTTTTTCCAAAAAAAGTTAACACCGAGAACCAAATCAAGAACCAAATTTATATGGAAAAACCAAACCAAACCAATCCGAAAACCGAATTTGAATTCGGTTTGGTTTTCGGTTTTCACCGAAAAACTAAATTGAACAAAAGAAAACTATTCATAAACTAGGAAAAGTCCAATTAAACGAAGAAATACGTGTGTGTGTATATATATATATATGTTAAATTTATGTGGGTTGCAAAAAATATTATAATTATTATGTTAACTATTAACTAATAATCATTTTGTCTAATCAAACAACGTACAAAGATATCATCTCTGATGTTACTATGGTGACCAAGGTTCTAAATAACGCGTCATGGCGGCGGCGCCAAGGAAGCCATGGCGTCGTGGCGTGACTAGAAAGTTACGAAAACATGCAAGAAGTCTTTGTTAGGCGTGACGGCAAAAAAAACGTGGCAAAGCGCCTTAACGCGAGTTTTTTTGTAACCCGTTATGAAAATTTTGAAAAAAAAAATAAAAATTTAAAAATAGTTAAAAATGGCTATAAATCTCATTTGATTGTAAATTTGTGATTATATTTTAGATTAAATGTATATTAAAATGGAAACATCGATTTTTTATAATTTATAAATGTTATATAACTTAATAATAGTAAAAACATATATAAAACTATAAAATATTGGGACAACCGCGAATTTTTCAAGGTATAATTCTCGTCATTATTCTTTTTATCATTTTAATTCGTTATTCGTTTTGACCCTATTGATTAGTTTAAGTATTTTGCGTTGTATCGCATATTTATATTTGTATACGTTTCGTATTCGTATATTTTACTTTTGTCGGGTTAGTTTTATTATTTCGGTTTCCGCGTAGGAAACGTATTTAGACTTAAGTGTCTGGTAGAAATAAGTATGCTCGTAAGTTAGTTAGGGATTATTATGCCTTAAATTATACGATTAAAAATTTACGTTTATATAATTTTCAAAGTTAGTCCTCTAACTTAAATTCCGTTACAAAGTTAGTCCTTTAACTGGACTTAACGGAAAAACCTTTACAAAATCAGTCCTTTTAACTGAAAGTTGACTTTCGAAAAGTCAAAAGGACTGCTTCGCACCCTCCCCTTGGTGCGGCGCAGTCACTATCAGATATGGCCAAAAAGCTAGTCGTTTTCACCCTCTCTTGGACCACCCTCACACCATACTGAGTTCCTTGCCCTTTTTGGCCTTTTGCCCATTCATTTTGGATCTCAACCTTCCCTCCTTGACTTTCCTTATCTCTCTCCCATTTGTTTCAAACACACGCGCACACACACACAAAAGGTGTTTTTCTCTCTCTAAACTCTCCCCAAAACCCTAACATTTCCAGAGATTTCAGCAAGGAAAGCACTATTTTGGTGAAGGTTTCTCACCATCAAGTCAAAGCTTTACCTTGGTTTCTTTCTCCTTTCGATTTCCCTTCATTTCGGTGAGTGTCTCATACTCATATTCATAAACTTTCTTTAATTTTTCATAAAACTTTCTTGTAATCTTGGTTAGAAAACATACACATATAATTATATAAAAGAAATCACAAATTTTATAACGGGTTTATAAGTAAAAGTCACCATTTTTCTTATTTAAATTATTATATATAAAAGTGTTATTTTAAACCTTTAAACGTCTAAAAATGGGATAAAACACCTAAAATACATATTCAGGACATAAAGTATAAATATCTAGCGTAAGCATTGGCTAAAACACTCAAAAAATAAACTTGGTTGTTGTTTCGTAGACAGGTGCGCTACAACAAGCTTTGTTGTGCCGCACCAAGCCTAACGAAACAAGATCTGGCTCAACGTAACAAGCCAGTTGCGCCGCACCACCTGTCAGTTGCGACGCAGCGGGCGTCCAAAAACTTATTTCTTGTTGTTTCGCTACTTGTGCACCGAAACAACCTCCGAAACACATTAACGCAACAAAGTTGCGTAACAACACTTAAGTTGCGCAACAGTGTGATGGCGTAACACCCTAGTACCGAAACAAACCACCGAAAAAAGTCACGTAACAAAATTTAGCGCAACAAACATTTTGACGAAACAAGCCACTGCGCCGCAACTCATGACTGCTGCGACGCAGCGAGCTACTTTTGCCGAAATAAAGTTTAACGAAACAAAACACGCAGCCCCTATGTAGCGTAACACCTTACTTGCGTAACAAGGTTGCGTAACACTCATTTTAGCCTAACAAAGAGTCCCGTAACACTCCCCCTTGCGTAAAAACTTGCGAAACAAGAAAAGTGGCGAAACAAGGCTACTGCGCCGCAACCATTCCTTGCTGTGACGCAGCGTGGCCACAGTTTTCCATTTTGTTTGTTGTTAACACTTAAACTCTACACTCGGAAATCCTTAAGCGCATTCTTACATCAAGTATAATACAATTACTTAAATATAAGTTTCGAACTTAAAACATAAACAATAATCTAAAGTATAACATTTATTAATACGGTTTTGATAAAAACGTATAACCTTTCGATAAAACGTACATCTCCCCAATAATCGACCTTAATCTTAAACTCTTGTATAATTAAAGTATAAGATGGTTGTTTGACACAAATAATGTATTATCATATCTAAAATACTACTTTTGAACGATATTATTAATATAACATATAACGTAAATCGTATAAGGCAAACCCTACGAAACTAGAGATACTTAAACTCATTTATTGTATCTTATGCTAGGGCACTTAGGCGTTGGAGCATCGTTTGCTTGATTTTTGTACCCGACTTGCTTTTGTTTAACAGTGAGTTATACGTTGCCATTTTACCGTTTTTATCTTTATGCGGGCATGATAAGCGTAGTCAAACTTGTATATTTTATGTATCTTGATTAGGCTGGTAGATTATGTGCCTTTAGATTTAAGTGTCCCTTACTTATACGACCTTGGTGGTAGTATAAGGCCCTCAATGCAAACGTGTTAACTCTTTATGAGCCATCGGTGCATATTAATAGATCTATAGGGGTTTTACAAACCCCCGTCGATGTTATGGGATTTTGACCTGTGTGCGGTCCTTAGGGGTCGACGTTATGACCGGTTTACTTTTGAGAAACTGCTTTAGTTTGACACACTAGAGTAGAGGGTGGTTGCCTTTTGATGTAAGGTGCAGTGCAAACAATATCTAGGGTATACATAGATCTTACTAGATTTCCTTATTCAAGATATGCTACATTTGGTCTTTATTATTTTATTACTGATTTTATTGGGTCAAAACTTACTAAACTTTTATACTTACGTATTTTTATGAAAATGAGTATAACCCACCAACATTATTGTTGACGTATCTTTTTAACGCTTTTCAGGGATTTAAGGTAACACCTATTTGCAAGCTTTGCTTTTGACTTGACTGCATGGATATTTTGCTCGGAACTTATTTTCTTTTGTTATGTATTTTAGTTCTCTTAGTATCCAAACACTATTGTCATATTATGTAATTTGATTCGGATTTCGTAACATTGTAATCAAATTCGTGTTTATCTATTGAAGCTTGTATTGTTATCTTATGTTTGATGTAACCTTTGAAATCTCTGATAATTGTACACTTCGGGTTTCCGCCTGAGCGGGGTGTGACAAATATATAAAAATTTTGCGGTATTGTAAGGCTTTAGAAAACGCCACGTCTCGCCATGTCCTGCCATGTCTTGAGGCTTGCCTATGCCGCCATGTTGCGCCTTACGTTATTCACAACCTTGATGGTGACGAGTGATTAAATTTAGAGTTCTGACAAATTTAAGGATCAATGAGAGTTTGAAGTTTTTTGAGTATTTTATAATAGATTAGAGTTAGTAAATTAGAAATGTAAATATTTATTTTAAATATTAAATATATATTGGTTTTTCGGTTAAAAAAGAATTCAAATTTATGTAACTGAGAACCGAACCAAGAACCGAATATAGTTTGGTTTCGGTTAAAAACCGAACCGAGAACTGAATTCCAGTATGGTTCGATTTAAATTGATTCCAAATTGGTTTGATTTTCGATTTATTCGATTAATAATCAAACCGTGAACACTCCTAGTTAGAATATTTTAATCATAAACTAGAAAAATCCAATTCACAGAGAACAATACTTAATATGTTAAGTGTTGAGTAATTAATCCTTCTATTTAATCATAAAAGATTAAAAAAAACCAATTTTGATGATAATTGACTAAATTTAGAGCCTCAACACATTTGAGGAGAGAAATAATAGGAGTTGAGGATCTTCGAATAATTTGTACTAGATTAAAATTTAGTAAAATTAGAACTATTTTAAATGTTTTAAATATATATTCGGTTTTAGATTAAGACCGAAAGTTGAATTAAAAAATGGTTGGTTTTTAATAGGTTTTGGTTTATTCGATTAACATCAACACACCTACATG
The DNA here is from genome assembly GCA_910822075.1 of Senecio squalidus. Classification (NCBI taxonomy): domain Eukaryota; kingdom Viridiplantae; phylum Streptophyta; class Magnoliopsida; order Asterales; family Asteraceae; genus Senecio; species Senecio squalidus. Next base: position 59,573,317 of record CAJVGC010000060.1, read on the forward strand.
ACTTAATGAATTTGATGTCTTTTTATAATGTCTGATTGAATTAAGTTAATTTGGAGGTTAATATAATTCATGTAAGAATCTGATTCTTTCTATTTATTTTGTTTCAGAGGTGTACCTGGTCTTTTGTTTCTTGTTGTTTGTTTATATGTTGATCTTTTTAAGTAGTCACAAGTTTGTATTTTTGCGTTCTTTGAAAAACAAGAACCCGATCTTTTTCGGCTTTAAAATAACCTACTAAGTCAAAATGAATCCAAACACTCAAAAGAATTATAGTTTGTCTCGTAAAGAATTGGTCTGGTATCAATTTAAAAATTTGATGTCTTACACAGCATGTTTAAAGTTCGATTTTCATCATTTGTATTTCTGTTGATTATATTTACTGGTTAAGAATAAGTCATTTACTAAAAACGGAATTATTATTTTAAAACGCAATGAATTAATGAGATCATTATCGGAGAAAAAATGTATCTAATTTTACTCTATCAGAAATATCATTTATTGGCATTGGGGTTTGTCTGATTGGTAGAAGATGATTCGATCCTAGGAGAGGTCTCAGGTACGAGTCTCCCTCTAGAGTTTCCTCATTTGGGGTTTGTTATTGTGCCACGAATTACTAACATAGCCTTTAAAAAAAGAAATATATATATCATTTATTACTTGTTGAAAAAGAGGCTGCTAGAGAGTATTAAATGCAACATTTCAACCATATATTTTGACCACGTACAAAATTCTTTAATGATATTTGCATGCCACAAATCACAAGAATCATCAAAAAAACAAAATGGGTCAAGATTTAATTAGGAAAATTTAGTCAGATAAAAACAGAGCAACATTTTCCCAAAAGTAGATAATTCAATTTTTTATTTATGGGTTTTTCTAACTTGTGCTCTAGGGGCAAATGTTAACACCATTTTTAAATATTAAAAGTACAATCAAAAGTATCAAAAAGTACCATTTTTTTTTATTGATTTCTTAACTTTTGATACTTTTGATTATACTTTTAATATTTAAAAACGGTGTTAACATGTGACCGACACAAGTTAGAAAAACCCTTTATTTATTAATTTTTTGAAACTTTATTAAATTAAATTCTATTGTCATAAAAGCCCATCACATCATCAGACTTGTCCCTTATTTTCCAAACATTTTTTAACCTTTTCTATCAAATATATATGCTCTGTTTTTCTTGTAATTTTCACATTCCAATTATTATTCATAGTTTTGTTAACACATTTGGTATGCTATAAAAGTATCATTAATTACTGACAAATATTAATCAGCATCAGCATTAGAATCATCTTCTGTTTAAAGTTTTATCATGGCACCTGCAAAGGCTTACTCATTTTGCCCAACGATGCTTCTTATTACACTCTTTTTTCTCTTTTCTCTCACACTCTCATCTTCCATTCCAGGTAATACTTTTATCGGACGATTGTCCTTGAGTGGTTATACGTATGTTGATTGTTACTGTCTATTATAGAGTCGTTTTGGTCAGAATTATTGTCTAGTGTCGTTGTAATATCTAGCATCCTGCTAGTTTTGCCTTTAAAAAAATAGAAATCTGAAACTTGTTATATTGATGAATATTCTTAGCAACTTGAGAACTGGACTTACTGACTCAAAACGAGTCATTTATCTAAAAAAAATAAAAAATAAAAAACTGATGAATCAAGATTGATAAAGATTATTTGTGAAAACATAACTGATTTTATTATTTGGTAGTTAATGAAGGGGTATCAAGTGTGCAACAAAGGAAGAAAATATTGGGATCAAGACCACCTGGTTGTGTTAACAAGTGTATGAATTGTCGACCATGTCGCGCCACTTTGGTTATTCCTCCACATCATAAATCGATGATCGGTTACAGAGAGCAATCATCTTCATCGTCTCATGGTGAAGATGATTGTTACTATCTTCTTTCGTGGAAATGCAAATGTGGTGATAAACTCTTTCAACCTTGATCATAATTACTTTTCATTTTCACCATGCTTTGTGATCGATTCGCGTACTTAATTAGATATAACTTTCTTCGCGAAAGATATAGTGTATAAAGTCTTCTATATAATACTTCAACTGGAGGCTGTTTCTTCTTATTTATACTAGCTTTTCGATTGATATAAATCTCTATATTATGCAACAATGTAGTATATTGCATCGACTCGTTTTAGATAAATTATAGCTCATGAACATATATGAGAATAAAACACATAGGAATTGTATTCGCTGTAATATTGTATATGGATAATTCTTAATCTACATAATTAGTTCCCGAATCAATTACAAGTATACAAATTTTACTCACTATGTACAAACTCAAGTACTCAACACCGTGATGAAGTTAATATCAGTACCGAAGCTGCAAACATCAATCCAACACCCTACAAAACAAGTTAATCGAAACGGTTAAGTAGCAAAAGAAAAAGAACATGAATATAATAAAACAGAGATATTATGAGTTTATTACATACCTTCGAAGAGAAAACAGATGTTGCTGAAGAGGGAACGAGTCCTGTGAATCCGATATCATAAGAAATGCTGCCATCGGCTTTGAATAACCCAAAGTTTCTTTCGGAAGTGGGACCAGGCTTTAGATTTTCGTTAAACATAGCAAACACGTATGCCTTGACTACCATTTTTGGTCGATAAGGGGTGCCCTTCTTTTTAAGGAGTCTTTTACGTAAGTTGAGATTATACGTTCTAGCGTTATTAACATTGGCTCCCACTTCATTTGGATCTCCTTTTGAAGCCCACCCGGTTTCTGATACTATAACTTCCATTTTCTCAAATCCGGCTTTTTCCAAAGCTGCGTAAGTTGCATCGATTTGTGCCTCAAACATGTTATCGTAATGTAGTTTAGTTTTCTCATCGTATATCCCGGGATTCTTCTTAAAGATTGCATAATTAATATCAATGTGTTCAGGGTCGCTGATGTATGCAAGAAAGGGGTATGTGTTTATATAGAAAGGCGACTTGATTTGTGAGAAGAACTCAAGAAGCGGTTTCATATACGGAACCAGAGTTTCCTTAAACGCCCCTGATGATGGAGGATACGAACTAGCAAACACACCAGCAGAATGCGGGCTGGAAACCTCAACATCGCCTGCTAAGTGAAGCGTGTCAAGGGCATTATAAATATTTTTCACAGCAGGTAATAACACCTCCCAGAGTTCTTGATTTGCACCACCTAACACCTCGTTCCCAACAGCAATCCCACTTATACGAGTCCCAGGTACAAATGGTTCCACATTTTGTTTCACCCAATCCATAGCTCGATCTTGGCTTACGCTTATATCCTTCAAGAACTCATTCCCAACCCCTATAGTGATCTCAATTTCCGACCCTTTAAACGCCTTTAGAACTTCATGGTCAGCATCATATATTCGCGTGTTTTTAATCTTTGCTGCCTTCATAAGTGTCACAACACTTTCAGGAGAGGGAATGTTGTCCGCTATCTTTCCATAATTGACTCCATATGTTCCGGTGAATGCACTAGCTATTATAACTGTCACAAAAATGTAAAATAAAGAAATGATCATTAGAAACATATACTACGTATAACATTAAACACATGTTAATTACCAAATAAGTTAATAACTCGAGCATACCGTTGGTAAAGGCAATGAAGAAAAGAACGAAAAACCGTCTATTCGATTCAAAGGAAGCCATTTTTTTTAAGTTCAATTAAAATGTAGAAAATGTAGGATATGTTGATATGTAGATATGTAAGAAGTAGGAAGAACAATATGGCTTGTGAATTGGGATGCTTGTTCTTTAGACTTTAGGAATGCCATTAGAGTTGTCAATCAAAGATTCTTAGAATGAATTATAGAGAGGTTATGGGTTTAGGGAACATAAAATGTCTTGTTGCGAAGTAAGGTTAAATTCTTAAAACTCGTTATTTTATTTATTCTTTTACGTAAATGACTTATTTTGAGCTTGTAAATGTCTTCAACAGGAATTTAGCCGGTGAGAGTCGAACCTTAAACCCCTCACCATCGACAAGAGTTTATCTAATAAGTTCAATAAGTTTCACTAGTAGAAATGTCGTTATTAAGAAGCTAAACATAATAATAACTTAAATAGCAAATTTGTTTCCTATGTAACAAAATGAAAGATTCCAACTTTGTGAATACTTTTCCCATCTCTAAAGTATACTTGTTTTTTCTTGAATGCCTTTTATACCTTTCCTGGATAAATATACTAACGTTTTGCATATGGATAACCAAGGAGGAGCTATTGTGTTTCTTTGCCGCGGGGAAACCCGGAAAACCACCGTGCCTTGAAGGAAAGGGTTTCCTCTATGCTGATCAATTGTTTAGTTTGCTTAACAAGTCTCAATTTCGACCTATTTCCTATTTGGGTTAAAAACAAAATCGATCGAAAGTTGCTCACAACTTTTTTTCTTCAAACTGTTTATTTTAATGTTATAGGTTTTTAATTATATTTATTTCTTTAGTTTTATAGTATCTCCACAATATTCACGAGTCAACCCAACTTGTCCATTTCAACAAGTATTAATGTTTGAAGCATGAATGTCCAAAACTTGACATGACAGAATTGGGACCGGATTGAAACAAAAAAATTAAAAATATTTTAACTAAGAACCCGATTATAATAGTATCATTTTAGTGTGGTTAGTAGCGGTTGAGACATCAAATTTAAACTCTTTAAAATTTAGACTAGTTATTCAAGTGTAATCCATTGCCTTAACAACTTTTTTAACACAAACAAAAGCAACACATCGGTTTATCATGGACCTAAAACCGACTCGAAAATAACTGGTCCGTTTTGATTAGGATTGGGTTTGTAATTTGTACGGAGTTTCGCACGCCTATAATTAAAAGATTCCCATTTTACTTATTTATTGAATCATTTTTGATACCTCTAAAGAGGATTCCCCTCTAAATATTTGCATCATTATCATTATGACATTTATACTAACATTTTCGGTAGAAATAAATAGATATGAATCCGGTAAAAAATGTATTTTCTGTAAGAAATGTGAGAAAGTATATTGATTCAAAAGATTTTCATTTTATTCAAAGTTTTCGAGAAAAAATAATTCACAGAAAGTGTGAATCGAAATTAAAAATCGTAATATAATCACTATTTTATGGATATATTGAATCGTAATTACATAAAAATGATATTTTTAAAAGTATAAAATTATGAATCAAAATAGAAATATGTTGAATCAATATATTTTCTCACCTTATCACCGAAAATCCATTTCTCTCTCTCTCTCTCTCTCTCTCTCTCTCTCTCTCTCTCTCTCTCTCTCTCTCTCTCTCTCTCTCTCTCTCTCTCTCTCTCTCTCTCTCTCTCTCTCTCTCTATATATATATATATATATATATATATATATATATATATATATATATATATATATATATATATATATATATATATATATAGAGGAGGGTTATTGTAAAAAGGGACGACGTCATCGAAAATGATGCATCACTTTTTCGTGTAGTCCAATTTAAGGTTTTATGTTTTAGAGTTATTATTATTGATAGATCGTAGATAGATAGATGTCTTAAAAATAAAATGTGATGTAAAAATCACATTTGATTTTAGATTACGAAGTTATATATTTGTCCATAAAAAAAAAACTAAAAAGTCGTTAAAATCAAAAAAAAATTCCGGTTCCATATAGATAATTATACATTATATACATTTGTGTTTTAAAATTCATATTTAGAGTTAAAACTATAAATATAGGCATTTTCTAATATATGTCACTAGGCATCCATTTGTATCATTAATTAATCTGAGAATTTTCTTTAAATATTAAATTTTTATTTAATAAATAGTAAAAACATATAAAATAAAATAAAAATTTCTTTTATTAACATGTATTAAATAAAATGTTGATTTTAAGAAAATTTAAAGATCAACTAATGATACAAAGGCATGTACCAGAATCATACAATAGAGAAACCTATGTCTAATTTATAAATTCTGTTAAGAAATAAATAACAATGACAAAGATAATTGAGAAGAAATGGAGAAATATTATTGATAGAGATTCTCTCAGGGATTACAGTGACACTCCTTATATTGGATTAGAAACCCTAGGTTACATCACGATACAGAGATGAATAGACATAGTCCATTGGACCCAAATGGCCCATTTAATATTTTACAACACTCCTCCTTGGATATTCATCGTTTATTATACGCTCTAGACTGCCTCATTAAAAACCTTACCAAGAAAAACCCAATGAGATAAATCTTGATGAAGGGAAAAAGAGTGCAGAGCGTATAATGCTCCTCCTCAAATTAATGTATATCTTTTAAACGTCGAAGGCCAATCTTCTTAACCAGTTGCTCAAACACCTTCGCTGGCAACGATTTTTTGAATAAATCTGCCAAATTGTCACTTGATCGAACTTGACAAACATCAATAACCCCATCTTTTTGTAGATCATAAGTGAAGAAAAATTTCGGAGAAATGTGTTTTGTCTTGTCGCCTTTGATATACCCTTCCTTGATTTGAGATATACATGCCGCATTATCTTCATACAATATGGTTGGATTTCCTTTGATAGACCCGAGTCCGTATTCTTCTTGGATGTGCTGAATCATCGATCTTAACCAAACGCATTCTCGACCGGCTTCATAAAGCGCAATAAGTTCAGCATGGTTTGATGATGTAGCAGTTAATGATTGTTTCGTCGATCTCCAAGAAATTGCGGTGTCCCCATAAGTGAAAACATAACCTGTTTGTGATCTTGCCTTGTGTGGATCGGACAAGTAGCCAGCATCAGCGTATCCAACCAACTTAGATTTTGAGTTATTTTGGTAAAATAATCCCATATCATGGGTACCACAAAGATAACGAAAAATATGTTTAATTCCATTCCAATGTCGGCGTGTTGGCTCAGAACTATATCTTGCTAGTAAGTTTACTGAAAATGCAATATTCGGGCGTGTATTGCTAGCATGGTACATCAAAGCCCCAATCGCACTTAGATAGGGAATTTCAGGACCAAGAACTTCCTCATCATGTTCTTTGGGGCGGAACGGATCAAGTTCTCGGTCAAGTGAACGACAGACCATTGGTGAGCTTAGTGGATGAGCTTTATCCATATTGAACCGTTTCAATATTTTGTCTGTATAGTTTGATTGGTGAACAAATATTCCATTTGACAAATGCTCAATTTGCAATCCGAGACAAAATTTAGTCATACCAAGGTCTTTCATTTCGAATTCGTTCTTTAACAAATTTGCAGTATGTTCAATTTCATCAAGATTTCCGATGATGTTTAAATCATCAACATACACTGCAATGATTGTGAAACCCGCCTTTGATCTTTTAATAAAAACACATGGACTTATCTGATTACTTTTATATCCCTCTTTTGAAAGATATTCATTTAGACGATTATACCACATTCGTCCTGATTGTTTAATTCCATACAAAGATCTATTCAATTTAATTGAAAACATTTCACGGGGTTTATTTTCACAAACTTCCGGCATTTTCATTCCTTCCGGGATTTTCATGTAAATGTCACTATCAAGTGATCCATACAAGTAGGCTGTGACAACATCCGTAAGGCGCATTTGGAGCCTTTCAACATTTGCAAGACTGATTAAATATCTAAGAGTCGTTGCATCCACAACAGGTGAATATGTTTCTTCATAATCTACCCCAGGTATTTGTGAGAAACCTTGTGCTACAAGTCTCGCTTTGTATCTAACAATTTCATTTTTCTCGTTCCTTTTTATCGCAAATACCCATTTATAGCCTACCGGCTTCACCTGATTTGGGGTTAACGTCACAGGGCCAAATACTTGGCGTTTTTCAAGTGAATCTAGTTCAGCTTTTATGGCCTCTTGCCATTTTGGCCAATCATTTCTTTGTCGACATTCTCTAATAGTTTTTGGCACAGTAATTTCATCATTTATTATTTCACTTGCTATAGCATATGCAAAAATTTCATCAACACGTGTTTCATTTCGATTCCATGTTGTACCATTTTGTACAAAATTTATTGAGATCTCATAATCAGTAGGTACATGGTCATCTTCAAGAGATTTATCCACATTTTCTGTGTTATTTTTAATCTCTTTTGGGATGTTATTTATAACAACTCCTTGAGCTTTTCCAGTTATATTCTGCTCTTTCTTTTTTCGTGGATTCGTATCTTTTGAACCCATTGGTCTTCCACGCTTTCTGCGTACATTTGACTCATCCAGAGTTTCAGGAATATCAATCCGAGAAGGTGCATTTAAAGCTGGAATATATGATTTAGTAACTCTTTTTGTATCTGTTAGGTCTCACTAAGATCCCAAACAATGGCAAATCAATAACAAATAAGTATTTAGACGTTAATTGTTATATATCGATTTATTACTCAGTTTCAGTATATATTATAGCGGAATTATAATATTGAAACAATGAAAATAACACACAGTTATATTCCAGTAAAAGTTGCACCGATTACAAAACTCAAACTCACTATTTATACACAATATAGTGAGTTTGATAAGGATCAATCTAAGTGAATCTTTTAAACAGATAAAAAATATTAACTAACTAGACTGCCTTAATTCACGGCTAACTTCTCTCATGAGTCTGAGTTAGTCAGACTGAGTCACTCAGACTCATGTCACTCAGACTGAGTCACTCAGACTCAGACTTTGATTAACAGATTTATTAATCTTGGGATAGATCATTGTTTTTTCCCAACAATCTCCCCCTATCTGTTTCAACCAAAGTCTATTTACAAAAGATGCAAGAAAATAAACACAAACATAAAACTCTTTAAGCAAACACTGTTTGTGAACAAAATAAGCACCAGTTTGTTTTACATCCTTTTCTTCAACGTTCTCTTCCTCTTTTTCTCTGAAGTCTCAAAAGGCAATGGTTGATCTCTGTCACTCAGCCACTTCAGTCTCTCTGTCTTCCATGCCAACAGCTTCTCCATCTCAGCATCAGTCTTGTGAAAATGGACATGATATTCCTTCTTAATCAACTCTACCTTATCAGCCACAGTTCCAATCTCTTCAATTCTTCTCAGATTATTGAACAACCAACTGACCAGCTTTACTCTGAATGGAAGACATTGAGCAGACTCACATTCACTTAATAATGCTACACAATGATAGATTGAAGACATGTTAAGTCTGCTTTTGTCTTGAAAGCTCTCTTCTCCCCCACAATCAATATAACACAACCCAGTATGCTTCTCAGTCTCAATGTAAGTTCTGTCATGAAATACAACATCCTTAGGAACAGGATGCATGCTGCTTGATTCCAGACCCAATGATTTAGTTCGAACTTTCACATTGTGCTTGATACAGAAGGCTCTGTAGTCTTCATCTGGCACCAGGTTCAGCATATGAGCTGCATTCATGTTGAAAATGGCCTCTCTTCTTATAACCATGCCTTGAGCTTTGTCAGTCAGGTTGTAGCTCAAATTAGCTATTTCTTTCCATTCTTCTAGACCCATGGTGTGTAGTCTTGATAGTCCAATTCTGAATGATCCACCTTTGTGTGTGCATGTGAGTAGCAGGTCAGTTCCACCATGGCTTTTACAGTCTAAGTGATGAATTTTGTATTGAAGCTTTCTCATGGTGAAGTTTGCTTCAATGTGATCAACCCTTGCTTGCTCTCTGAGTACAAGTTTGGCCATTTGGGCGTCAGCTTTAACCCTCATCTGTTCTTCTTCAATAGCCATTTCCTCCTCAGCTTGAATCTCAGCTTCAAATTCTGCAGCTGCCTTTGCAGATTGATCATATGGATTGAAGTCAAACTTTTCCTTGTATAGCCCCTTCACATACTCTCTGTATTGCTCCACTGTCATTCCAGCACTTTGAGCATATCTTTGAAGTTTGGCTAATTTGTCAGCTTCATTCTGTTTTTCTGTTTCAGCTTCAGACACTTTCTTTTGAACTTCAGACTCTGTTTCAAGTTGAGTCTCCATTTTGTCTCCTTCCCCTTCTTCAGTCTGTTCTTGGTCACTTGCATACCCAACCTTTTCTTTCCCTTTATTCCCAGACTCATCACTCTCATCACTGGAAATACTCCAGTCAGTTTCGTAAAATACTTCAGACTCCCTAGTTTTAGTGTTGAATCTGGTTGTCTTGTAGTATCGTTTCTCCCCCTCTTCTCTTTTCCTTTTCAATGTCTGTGTGGGGATTTCAGATTCAATAACTGTAGTGGACTTTTTCTCCCCCTGAATCTGAGAATCCTCTGCAACTGCCTTGCCTTTTCTCATCAAACTGACTTCAGATGTCAGATTGGACACTATTTCCTTCAATTCCTTCAGTTCCTCTGCATTTTGAGTCTGCATTGCCCTCAGTCTGTCATCAAACTGAGTGGACATGTCCTTAAGTGCCTTTAACAGGACAGGAACAGTCAAAGCAACCTCAGACTGGGTTGATGTAGTAGCAGTTGTTGATGTAACTGGTGGCACAGCCTCACTCCCTCCCTGTGATATGGGAGAATGATCATAAGCCATAGAAATTGAAGTCTGTACCTCACCCAGTTTTGGGAGTAAGGCATTGGCGACTAGTGATAAAGAGTGTAAGAGATTTGGAGGTGGTACCTTATCGTGAACCAGCACGGAGCTGGTGAAAATAGCCGTTGGAATAGGCTGTGAGACTGAAGGGGGTGTTCCCATACTAGGTACAGGTGTGTCCAGGAGTGGGACACTTTCTTCAATGCTTGCCACATGTGTCTGTGTGGTAGCAGCAATGTAGTTCTCCAAGTTGACTATCAGACTGGGGTTTTGGGTGGTCCAAGCAGTCAGATCCAACTCATCCTCTAGTAGAGAGAGACTGGTTTGTACTGCAGCACTGGAGGGGAGTACTTGACTCTCAGCCTCATGGAATAATGTGTCCATTAGTGCTTGGTTTTCAGTGGGGCTTGATGTGAGAGCTTTATCAAATGAACTTGGTGAGTTCACCTGTTGGGTCACTTGTGTAGCCAGGGCATCAAGCAATGGAGTGGACTGCTCAGCCTGAGAGGGGATACTCTCAGACTGAGGTAAAGTTAGAGGAATGTCCACACCTTGGATTTCATCATCAGGCCCAATCCCACCCAGATTCACCTCAGCATCTGCAGCAGGGATATTTCCCTCAGGCCCACCGTCAATTCGTTCAGCTTGGACCTCTGAGTCTGAGGAGTCAGACTCAGTTGGTTCCTGATCAATGAACGGATTTGCAATCCATTCAAGCATCACAGGGGTAAGTGGTGCTTCAGCCTCCGTGATATGGATGTAAGTAAACATTTTAGGAGTCAGTCTGGGCAGTTCACAAGTATAAAAGCGTTGATCAAGCTGATCATAGGTTTCGCTGCCCAGAACTTCCTCAAAGCAAAGAGACAACACCCGAATGAATGGAACATCGTTAGGGCGTTTTGTTTTGACAACCAGGGAGAGAATCTCATCAAAATAGAGTTGTGAAAAGGAGATTCTTCTACCCGTGACCATGGCATGAAACAGATGAGTTTCAAACTCATTCATCTGATCCAAGCTACCCGATTTGCCACCCAAACATCTTGTAATCATAGAAAACAAGAACTTCCATTTCCCAGTGAATAAACTGTATTTTATAACTCCCTGTGTTTCAGGCTGACCAATGAGAGGGAAGGCTTCATCCCTCGCTTGTTGTTTGCTCCGTCTAGCCTGAAAGCCACCATCCCCAGCCTCAGCAAGTGTGGGAAGAAGTAAGGCACTCCTGATTGATTCTTCGGTGATGGTAATGGTGTCACGCCCATTGTTGTATGTGCCGGTAATAGCAGTTCTTTCATCATTAGCAGTGCAGGTGTACCACCATTCACAGAGAAGTGGAGGACACATAGTGTTGGCACAAAAGAAGGCACCATATAGGGGATGAGCCTTCATAAACTGAATCATCTGTTCAAATCCCCTACCTTTGCGATTGGCGGGAATGTCAGCAGTTGCCACACGATTGTTGTCTTTAACTTGCACTCGCTGTTGAAAATCAGCACCTGGGATCATTCTTGCAGTAACATGAAGCATCATATTAGGGTTAGCCATTAGAACAGAGATAAGTAGAGAGTTTGAAAGAAGAAGAACTAGGTTAAATAAATTTGAAATTCTGTTAGCTTTAAACTAATAGTGCTAAGATTTTAAACGAAAAGAAAATACACATTAGACCCCTATAGATTTACAACTTGTAATGAATGACCGTTGACAAGACTTGACCAAAATTAAAAAAAATAAATAAAATTATCTAAAAAAGATACATAAGATATAAAAAAAATTAAAAAAAATTTGTTCCAAAAATACATTGAGTCTGAGGACTGTGGTCAGATTTAGAGTCCTGAAGCTGACTTTTAGTCAGACTGAAAATAGTCAGACTGACTAGGTGGTCAGCTTGAAATTTGAAATTGACTGGACTAAGGGTTTAACATGCCAAGTTCTCCTAACAAGTAGAAGAACCTTTCCTCACTCAGAGGTTTGGTGAATATGTCTGCCAGTTGATCATTGGTTACCACAAACTCCAGTCTGACCTTCCCTTTCTCCACACAGTCTCGAATGAAATGATGCCTGATTTCAATATGTTTAGTCCTGGAGTGGAATACTGGATTCTCAGTGATTTGAATAGCACTCTTGTTGTCACACATGATGGGTGTGTTTTGAATGTGGATATCTAGATCAGCCAATTGATGTTGCATCCAAAGCAATTGAGCACAACAACTTCCTGCAGCCACATACTCAGCTTCAGCTGTGGAAGTGGCAACTGAGTTTTGCTTCTTGCTAGACCAACTAACCAGCTTGCCTCCTAGGAGCTGACATCCTCCTGAAGTGCTCTTTCTGTCAAGCTTGCAACCTGCATAATCTGCATCTGAGTACCCAATTAGTTCAAAACCAGAATCTTTAGGGTACCATAAACCAAGGTTTGGTGTACCCTTAAGATATCTGAAGATCCTCTTTACAGCTTTAAGATGAGATTCCTTAGGGTCAGCCTGATAACGTGCACACAGACATGTAGAGAACATGATGTCAGGTCTGCTAGCAGTCAGATAGAGTAATGAACCAATCATTCCTCTATAAGTAGCTTGACAGACTGACTTGCCAGTTGAATCCTTGTGCAATTTGTCAGAGGTGCTCATGGGTGTTTTCATTTCAGAACTTGTAGCAAAGCCAAATTTCTTGATTAAATCATGAACATATTTACTCTGGTTAATAAAAATTCCATCCTCCTTTTGTTCTACTTGCAGACCCAGAAAGAAATTTAGTTCCCCCATCATGCTCATTCTGTATTCACTACACATAAGTTCTGAGAACCAAGTGCACAGTTTGGTATTTGTGGATCCAAATATAATGTCATCCACATAAATCTGAACCAGAATGACATGACCAGATTCCCTTTTTATAAACAAAGTTTTATCAATTGAACCCCTTTTAAAATCATTTTTAATGAGAAATTCAGACAAGGTTTCATACCAAGCTCTAGGAGCTTGTTTGAGACCATATAGTGCTTTATTTAACTTATAAACATGATCAGGGAAGTTGGGATCAACAAAACCTGGAGGCTGCTTCACATATACTTCCTCCTGCAAATCTCCATTTAAGAATGCACTCTTTACATCCATATGATAGACCAAGAAGTCTTTGAAGGCTGCATATGCTAGAAACAGTCTGATTGCTTCAATTCTTGCCACAGGAGCAAAGGTTTCATCATAGTCAATTCCTTCTTCCTGTTTGTATCCCTGAGCCACCAGTCTGGCCTTGTTCCTGATCACCACTCCATCCTGGTCAAATTTGTTTCTGAAGATCCATTTAAGGCCAATAATGGTCTTGCGTAGTGGACGTGGGACCTTTGTCCAGACATTGTTTCTTATGAATTCACCAAGCTCCCCCTGCATACCCTCAACCCAGTCTTCATCTAGCAGAGCTTGTTCTACAGTCTTGGGTTCCATCAGACTCAAGAAGTTGGTGTAGAAACAAAAGTTGGCTGTAGCATTCTTTCTTCTTGTTTTAACACCTTCAGTTATGGATCCAATAACAGATGAAATTGGATGTCCCCTTACAGTCTTGATGTTTCCTGAGCTATGATCAGCAACTTCTTCTTCTTCAATCTGAGTGGTTTCAGTCTGAGTATGTTGAGACTGAGCATGGTCAGACTGAGGTAGCTCAGACTGAGTAGAATCAGTTTCATTTGAGTCTAAAGTTTCCAAGCCTGGAGCTTTCTGAAATGAGTCACTTTCTGATTCTTGATTTTGAGACATGTGTCTAGCAGGCTGATCACTACCCTGAGGTTCAGATTCGGAAGAAATTTGTAGCAGTTCATCACAGATTTGATTAATTGTGGTGATGTCAGTCTGAGAAGAGGATGCAGCTTCATCAGACTGAGTGGAGTCATCAAATGTGACATTGATGCTTTCTTCAACAACCTTTCTTCGTTCATTGTATACTCTGAAAGCCTTGGCAACACTTGAGTATCCAACAAATAGTCCTTCATCAGCTTTGGGAGACATTTTACATAGCAGATCCCTTTGATTTAGAATGTAGCATCTACTTCCAAAAACATGAAAGTAATGAATGGAGGGAACTTTGTTGTGATACATTTCATATGCTGTCTTGCCATGTCTCTTCACAATGATTGATCTGTTCTGTGTGAAGCATGCAGTATTTACAGCTTCAGCCCAGAATTTTATCTCCATCTTTCCATAACACAGCATAGTTCTTGCAGCCTCAATGAGAGTTCTGTTTCTTCTTTCTGCTACCCCATTTTGTTGAGGAGTTCTAACTGAGGCAAAGTTTTGAACTATCCCCAGTGTATCACAAAGTCTATCAAGACTGAGTTTTTGAACTCAGTTCCATGGTCACTTCTCATTTGTCTAACTAGAAGATTCTTCTGTCTCTGTTCTCTTTTGATCAGACTGATGATTTCCTCAGCTGCATCACTCTTGGCTCTTAGGAATATGACCCAAGTAAATCTGGTGTGTTCATCAACTATAACCAGAGTATACTTCTTTCCTCCTTTGCTTGCAATTCCAATTGGTCCAAAGAGATCCATATGTACTATGAATAGTGGTTCACTAATGGAATGTAGCATTTTAGATGGAAATTGTGACTTTGTTTGCTTTCCAAGAACACAGGCTGAGCAGACTTTGTCTTTGGTATAGGTGAGTTCTGGCAACCCCCTTACTAGCTTGCTTTTGGATAGAGCATTAATGTTCTTGAAGGTTAAATGAGATAACCTTCGATGCCATAGCCAATTCAATTCCTCCTTGGTTTCAGTGAACAAACAAGTTTCAGCTTCATCATTTGCTGTACTCGGATCCAGACAGAATACATCTCTCTCTCTTTTGGCTAGCAGTAATGGTTTTCCCTTGGCATTATAAATTATCCCAGCTTGTTTCCTGAATCTGACTTCATGATCTTCATCAGTAATCTGACTCACACTGAGTAGATTGTGTTGCAATCCTTCCACATAAGCAACTCTCTTGAATGTGACAGCTCCAGCATGAATCTTGCCATATCCCCTTGTCATTGAAACTTCATTGTCTCCATACCTTACTTGAGGTCCATCTTCTTCCTTGTAGTCCTGTAGAAAGGACTTCATCCCTGTCATGTGCCTTGATGCTCCACTATCTAAATACCATTTTGTAGAATCCTGCACATGAAATACGAAGAAATTAGTTCCTTTTGGGTACCCACTTTAGAGTGGATCCATGAACTAAGACAGGTTTAGGTACTGATTCAATCTTGCATTCAGTTTTAGGACTTGTATAGTTCCATTTGTTTATTTCATTCATGCAATTTACAGAATAGTGACCTATGACACCACAGTATTTACAGGGAGCATTTTTGAGATTGACTCTAGATGGAGCTGATTTAACTTTAGAGGGTTGTACATGTTTAGCTTTTGATGGAGAAGTGTTTCTTGAAGATGAATTAGAGTTTGATGAGACTGATCTGGATTTTGATGATCCTGTCTGATATGAAGCTGACCCCTGTTTTGATGAACCTGACTTGGGAGCATAAGGATTCTTAGGTCTAGACCTGGTTAATAATTTACAAAACACAGCTTCATGCCCTTTTTCACCACAGTTATAGCAATTTCTCTTTGGAGGAGATTTGGATCTTGCTTGATTAGGTGAGTTATCCCTGACTAAAGTTTTGACAATGTTGGTCAGTTCCAGTAATTGATTTCCTAATTTATCAATTGTTTTAGATTCAGGACTTTTGTTATGACTTTTGGAACTAACTGAAGTTTGACTCTTGGGTTTTCTCAAAACCTTGGGAGCAATTTTGGTCAAGGATGGAGAATCCTTTTCAGTCTGCATATCAGTCTCAGATAAGACAACACTTTCAGATTTAGAAGAGGATGAAGGCAAAAGACTATTTTTATTCAAAACTTGAGAAATTACAGGTTTGACAAATGCATTTGACATCATTGTCTTATTTCCTTTCAAATAAGTAAAAGTATTTGTAAGGATTTCTGGTTTAAAAATGATTTTTTCTCTTTCTGCCTTCAAAGCTTCTTCTTCCTCTTCTGTCATATGCTTCTTCAAGCTGAATCCTTCACCCAACACAGCTTGAACTTGATTAGGTACCTGTCTGTTTAAGCAATCCTCATTTTTTAAAGATGATATGCACCATGATTTACAAATTCTTTTATAGTGCTCAGTTTCTTCTCTAAGTTTGTGATTTTCTTGTGCAAGATCACTATAGGCTTCAGTCTGAGCATTTAAAAGAACTTTATAACTTTCTAATTCAGTTATTTTATCATCTTTACTTTTCATAAGATTTTCAAGATCTTTGAGTTTTTGTTTGAGGTCATTTTGTTCTTCTAGAGTGGTGGTCAAGTCAACAAAAATATACTCAAACATTTGAATTTTTTGTTCATTTGTATAAGTTTCAAAATTGTGTACCTTATAAAGTTTTGACTTGTTCCAGTCTGAATTGCAACTCATTCTTTCAGCTTCCTTTAGATCCTTTTCGAACTGAGAGGCGGATTTCTCAGCTTCAGTAGCTTCCTCCACTATTGCCATCAAGCACTGATCTACCACTTCTTCTTCATCAGAGGACAGTTCTTCATCCAACCATTCTTCAGCAAAGAATGCTCTTTGTTCAGTTTGAGACTTTTGAGGGTTGGAGCTGTTGCCTTTTTTGTATTTTAGATACTTGTTTCGGTATCTTTGGGCCCTTTCAGCAACTTCGTCCATATGCTCAGTCTGGGCATTCTTTACTTTGCAGTCAGCAGCCATGTGTCCATATTCACTACATTTGAAGCATTTTACCTTTTTTAGATCAAAAGGTTTCTTGCCTTTGTAGCCTGTCTTCTGTTCAAGCTTCATGGTCAACAGGGCAAGCTGACTCTTTAGTTTCTTGACTTCAGATTCATTTTCAGATTCTGAGTCTGAGTGTGACTCAGACTCAGATGAGTCAGCTTGAGAATAAATTTCTTTATTCCTTCTGCTTGTTGCAACTAATGCAGCTTCTGGGTCCTTTGCAGTTCTTCTATTATTGAGCTTCTTTCTTTCTTGAGATTCTTCAAAGTTTAACAATAGACCAAAGAGTCCTAGCAGCTTGTAGGTGGACAGCTTCTCACTTACTACAAGTGATGTGATAACAGATTCAAATTTGTTAGGTAATATATCAACAAATTTCTTACATATATCATCATCATCTTTTGTCACTCCCAGAGCTGACATATCATTTAGTAGAATCTGAAATCTGGTATGAACATCAGCCAAAGTTTCTTTTTCTTTCATATAGAAATTCTCATAATTTCTAATGAGACTGTTCAGTCTTTGCTCCTTTACAACTGGAACACCTTCATAAGACACAATTAATGTGTCCCATAGTTCCTTAGCTGTTTTACATCCTGCAATTTTAGAAAAGATTTGTTCTGACACTGCATTTCCTAAAATGCTTCTGGCTTTGGGATCAAGATTGAATAAGAGCTTGTCTTGATCTGTCCATTGAGATTTGGCAGTTTGAACCCATCTGGCACGTTGGACAACTTTATCACCTTCTTTCACTTCATCAATCTGTTTACCTGGAATTATGGGTCCTTCAGTTATGACTCTTATCATTTCTTCATGAATTCCTGATAAATGCCACTCAGCCTTAAGCTTCCAATGTGCAAAGTTATGACCAGTGAACACAGGAATTCCTTTTCCAGCCATTGTGGTTATGTTTGAAGATGATGACATTGTTTTGAGATTTTAGGTATTGATCGTTTAAGATTTATAAATTTATTAAAATTTAAATCTTATTTGCTCTGATACCAGTTGTTAGGTCTCACTAAGATCCCAAACAATGGCAAATCAATAACAAATAAGTATTTAGACGTTAATTGTTATATATCGATTTATTACTCAGTTTCAGTATATATTATAGCGGAATTATAATATTGAAACAATGAAAATAACACACAGTTATATTCCAGTAAAAGTTGCACCGATTACAAAACTCAAACTCACTATTTATACACAATATAGTGAGTTTGATAAGGATCAATCTAAGTGAATCTTTTAAACAGATAAAAGATATTAACTAACTAGACTGCCTTAATTCACGGCTAACTTCTCTCATGAGTCTGAGTTAGTCAGACTGAGTCACTCAGACTCATGTCACTCAGACTGAGTCACTCAGACTCAGACTTTGATTAACAGATTTATTAATCTTGGGATAGATCATTGTTTTTTCCCAACAATATCCGTAAATGCATCAGGTAATTCGTTTGCTATTTGTTGCAAATGAATGATCTTTTGAACCTCTAATTCACATTGACCACTCCGAGGGTCAAGAAAAGATATTTGTGATGCATTCCAAGTTACATCTTGTTTGTCCAACTTTTTATTTTCTCCTCCTAAGATTGGGAACATTGTTTCATCAAATTGGCAATCAGCAAAACGTGCTGTAAAAACATCTCCAGTTAATGGTTCCAAGTATTTGATGATTGATGGAGAATTAAAGCCAACATAAATGCCCAATCTTCTTTGAGGTCCCATCTTTGTACGTTGTGGTGGTGATATTGGGACATATACACCACAACCAAAGACTTTTAGATGAGACAAATTTGGTTCTCTTCCAGAAACCAGTTGAAGTGGAGAATAATTATGAGATGCACTTGGTCTTAATCGAATAAGAGCAGCAGCATGTAAGATAGCATGTCCCCATGCAGAAGATGGCAATTTTGATTTCATAAGTAGTGGTCTAGCAATTAGTTGTAATCTTTTTATTAAAGATTCAGCAAGACCATTTTGTGTATGCACATGTGCTACAGGATGCTCAACTTTAATCCCAATTGACATACAGAAATCATTAAATGATTGAGATGTAAATTCTCCTGCATTATCAAGCCTAATCTTCTTGATTTGATAATCTGGGAAATGTGCTCTTAGTTGAATTATTTGGGCAAGTAACCTTGCAAAAGCAACATTTCTTGATGCTAACAGACAGACATGAGACCATCGGGATGATGCATCAATTAATACCATAAAGTATCTAAATGGTCCACATGGAGGAGTAATTGGCCCACAAATGTCTCCTTGAATTCTTTCAAGAAACAAGGGAGATTCATTTTCAATTTTATTCATTGAGGGCCTAGTTATCATTTTTCCAAGAGAGCACGTTCCACATGATAAATCTTTTGATAACAGGACCTTGAGATCCTTTAATGGATGCCCATTTGAGCTCTCAATGATTCTCCTCATCATTATATCACCTGGATGACCCAGTCGATCATGCCAAAGGGTAAATATTTTAGGATCGATACCCTTTCGGGTAGAAACCATATTTATTTCTGTCTGGTTAATGCATGTAAAATACAATCCAGAAGATAAACCTTTCATTCTTTCCATTATGGACTTTTTTCCATTATTTATGGATGTAATTTGGAGATACTCAATATTATTTTCAGTCATGGTTTCAACATGATAACCATTGCGTCTTATATCTTTGAAACTTAGTAGATTTCTCCTCGATCTACTAGAATACAACGCATCATTTATTATTAATTGTGTACCTTTAGGTAACACAATGCAGGCTTTGCCAGAACCTTCAATCAAGTTGCTAGTACCACAAATTGTGTTGACATTTGCATTTGTTATATGAAAATCATAAAAATATTTTTTATTTTTTAAAATGGTATTTGTTGTTGCACTATCAACCAGACACTCGTCTTCACCGTTTCCAAAATGCTTTTCATATCCTTGAACATAAAAAAAATAAGTAAATAAGCATTTCATAATAAGATCACTTTAAAGAAAACAAATGGATATTGCATTAATTAAAGTTTCAAACATAAGTAACGATGCTAGAACTAACCTAGCTTATTCAACACAAACTTAAAACAATTATTGTGGAAAAACTAAGTAAAATGAAACTAGACAACTAGTTGGCATTTTGATCATTGGAAAAGGAAGCAACCACGTCTTTGACATCATCAAAGAAATCTGAGGAGTCGAAATGCACATTTGGGTTTAACTCATCAGCAACATTGAAAGTATCAATGAAATTTGTTTCAATGTCTTTTCCATTCTTCTTTAGTGATGCTTGATAAAGGTCAACAAAATGTTTAGGGGTACGACATTGTTTTGCCCAATGATTTGTCATGCCACATCTGTGGCAAGGATCTCTAGGATTCTTAGGAGCTTGATGTTGCATCCTTTTGCCTTTATCATCTTTTTTCTTAAAATCAGAGGGTTTGGGTTTGTAACCATCACGATGCCAAGCATTGTTTCGACCACGTCCATGGCCACGACCACGACCTCGTTCATTGCCACGGTTATTACCGCGTGCACGGCCATTACCCCTTTCATTTGAGGTTGCATTTATTTCAGGCAACGCTAAAGAAGAATGGAAAAGATATTGATAATTGAGAAGAAATGGAGAAATATTATTGATAGAGATTCTCTCAGGGATTACAGTGACACTCCTTATATTGGATTAGAACCCCTAGGTTACATCACGATACAGAGATGAATAGACATAGTCCATTGGACCCAAATGGCCCATTTAATATTTTACAACAAATTCAAAATTTTCTTGTATATAACGTGTATTAATGTAAGATTGATTTTAAAAAAGTTGTTTCATTAATTAATAATTGGATTAATGCTCTACTTAAAAAATCCCATCATTTTTAAATGATTTTCAAAAGTTTTCAAGCGTTTAGAATAATTTATTAAAGTGCTTATTAGGTTACCTAAGTTAAATTATGGTACTTAATAACCATTATATATACTCGGACGAAGTTTATTTTGAGTTTTTTCCTAGGATGTTTTAAAATCTATAATATTAAAATTATATGTAATTTTAGTAGTATAACATGTGATGTTTTGTGGATTCTTTTTAATTCTAATTGATATTTTCATAATATAACGTATCTATGTTTTTAAATTCAAATTTGATGTAAAATTCACATTTGGTTTTACATTACGAAATTCAATTTGTTTATAAATGACAAAAAAAACTAAAAAGTTGCCAAATCCAAATATTTTTTGTGGGTCCTTGTAGTTAATTATACATCATATACATTGTTTCGTTTTAAAATTTATATTTGGAGTTAAAATCATAAATGCTATTTAATTACAAGTTTTGAAATCCTGCATACATACCTATCATACCTGATTTCTAGTAAAATCACATTATATGATGCAATAAGTAAACCAAACAATTTCTTCTTTGTTAAAATACGTAGACTTTTCTAATGTATACCCCAGACATATCTTTGTATCCTTAATTGATCTGAAAATTACTTTAAATCTCAAATTTTCACCTAATAAGCAGTAAAAACATATAAAATAAATTCAAAATTTCCTTTTATTAACATATATTAAATAAATTTTTGGTTTTAAAAGAAAATTTTGAGATCAACCAATAATATAAAGGCATGTACCGGGGGATCATACAATAGAAAACCTAAATATGTAATTTAATAAACTCAAATTTAAAAAAAATTGTTTCGATATAATTAATAATTGAATTAATGCTCTACTTAAAAACCCCATCATTATTAAATGATTTTCAAAAGTTTTCAAAGGGTTTAGAAATGTATTAAAGCGTTAATTAGGTCACCTAAGTTAATATATGGTAATTAATAACCATATCATTAAGATGTTATCAACCTATATGGGAAGTTTTGTTTAATGGAGCCATATATGGAGGCAATAAATAAAAATAAAAATAGAATTTCAAAAAGTAAATTGTTGATTTAGATATTACACAACACGCCAATGGGGTTTGTCCCATTGGTAGGAGGTTGTCCCCCCTAGGGGAGGTCTTGGGTTCGAGCCTCCGGGGTCCGTCCTTAGGTGATTATTAGGTAATTTATAACTAACTTTGGTGTATGGTTCGTGGGTCGCATGTGGCCCTGAATCACTAACATTTGCCTTTCAAAAAAAAAGATATTACACAACACACTAGCAAAAATTGAATAAGTAACAAACATACACAATCAAATAAAGTCTTAATTGATAAGATCTATAGCCATCAAATTCATCTTCATACACATTTGGAAACGTGGTTCATAACAAAATTAGTTTAAGAAACCAGCTTCCTTCATATTTTCAAAAGAGTCAACCAAAGTCTTCTCCAAGGGCATATAGTTCCATCCAAGATTCATGATCTTTTCACATGTGTACTTCATATCTTCATTTGAAGAACATAGACTGTCACAAAGTTATAACATAAGTTTTAAGAGGCTTAATATATGGATTTGGTTAGATAGATGAAACTCAAAAAACATACTTAGTAGGGTAGTTGTAATGAGGAAACAAACTCTTGAGCAGTTGTACCAAAGCCTTTGTCTTCACTAGATGTGAAGAACATAAATACCTCCCATCTGCTTCTGGGTTTTCGTAGGCGAGGAGCAGTGCTTTAGCACAATCGCGAACATCCACAATAGGAAGATCTATATCTTGTTCGGCTTTGTCTAGCTCAATGAGATTAAAAGAGTTTTCACCTTTGAAGAGGTTCAATAAAATGATGTTAGTGGTACATAATGTCGATTGAAGCATTGGCCCAAATACTACAGACGGACAAACTGATACAACATCGAGGTTGTGCCTTTTTCCGAATTCTAGAGATTCGCGCTCTGATATAGCCTTGCTAGCAGAATACCACTTCTCAGTTTTCATGCAAAATTCATCGTCAGTCCAACAGTTTTCATCCATTATTTGATCCTTGGGCCAAGTAGGGTTTGCTGAAATAGCAAGTATAGATGAAACCACAACGACCTTTTTCACATTACTCTTCAAACAAGCATTCATTACATTTCGTGTTCCTGTTATCGCGGGTTCAAGCATTTCTGCCTGTTCAGGCATTTGCCATGTGTCCAGCAATATTAGTCACGCATTTCTATATATCTTCATTATCTATGTCTAAAACTGATAACAGTCAAATTAGAAGGCAAAAATAACGAATTCAAAACAAATTAACCATAAGCTGTGTTCCTCGATGTTTATTTGTGATAAAAGCATCTAACACCAGTACAACAATTTTGTCAGTTGTAAGCATTTTATTCACACATTTTTTTAAAAATCCTTAGAATTTTGTCAATTTATTCACACTTATAAATGTATACAAATTGTTTACATGTTCAACTAGGAACAAATTCAAAAAATTCGCATTGAAACTTGTAACAAAAAGAAATTCATACTAAAAATTGCGAAAAATAATTATTTATTTATGTACTTTTAAGTGTATAGATTAAACCCACACACATGTGTTGGAGCATATTCGTCGTTGATTATAGTTTGTATTTAGTCTACAAACATGTCGTGAAGCTTAGAATGCATATAAATCAAGTTGTAAAGTGTTTCGAGTGATTCATGGCGTGTTACGCAAAGTGTTGCGCATTCAACACTTAAGTTACGCAACACCATGTTAAAGGTTAGAGGTTTAACATAAAAATTGTTAAGTTTAACAATTAAGGACGATTTATGTAATGAAATAAGACACACTAACGGAAACTTAACAGTCAATTCATATTGGGATCATTCACGCAATAAAATTCAAACCTTAGGGATTGCCGATGTAATAAAAAACTAATAGGGATGACTGGTGAGATTTCTGTAAACCATAGAGACTAGTCATGTAATTAACTATTTATTTTATTTATCTTCTTTAATTCTCATATGAGCAGAATTACATACAATTTTTTTTTTTTGTATTATCGGATAGAATGGATAAAACGGGTTAAACATGATTCATCTTGAGCCGAATTACCTTAATTTGTTTAACCCAAATTGTAATACATTCGGATACATATATTTTTCCCCCACTCAAAACCAGAATAACCTGAAACCCGGCTATCCGACCCAATCAACATGACAACACCCCACAAAATAAGCCCATACAAAAGATATCCTTAACAAGTTTCTTATTTCACCTATGTAAGTGGAACATTCTTCTTTTTTTTTATCATTTCAACTCTTAATTATTCATAAGTATTTTATATAACACCGGACTGGGACATGTGTATCTAGCTCATTAGGCAACAATAAACATTAAAAGCGTAGTCAAATCTCAGCAAATCTAATATAAGATGTTGTAAGAATCATACTACTCGTTATACACATTTATAGAACAAGAAACTTACCTTAGGATCGGCCACTTTTCCTGCAGGAACTGGCGTGGCAACATGTATAACCCCAACACATCCATCTATGGCGGTGCAAAGACCTGCATAATCTAGCAAGTCCGCCTTGAAGAGATACAATCTCTCCTTAGCGTGTTCCAATTTCCTCAAGTGGCCATTTTTCTTCTCATCATCTAGGAACCAAGACGTCAAATTTATATAATCTATAGATAAGAGTATTAACTTGAACAAACAAACAACTCGTGTCGAAATAACCTCGTAATGGGATTAAAATACATACCAGGGTCTCTAACGGTTCCATGAACAATGTAACCTTTGACCAACAATCCTTTCACTACCCATGAAGCAACAAAGCCTCCTGCACCTGTTACACACACACTCTTCATCTCTCTTGGTATCCTTCTGTAAAATAGACTTGTTAATTTAGCTCTTTACTCTTAAGCAATCAAATCGTCGAGGTAGCCTTACGTAAGTTGTATTTAAGGTGCATTTTAAACAAGTTCTTCTCAACTAGAACAACTGTAGTAACTATTGAAAGTGTTATTGTACTTTGGGATTTTGTTCACATATGTTACTTTACTATCTTTGTATTCATTTATATTACTAAACTTATGAAAAAGTTCCAAATATTTATATTATTGAACTTATGAACACACTTCGGTAAAATACAATATAACTATTAATGACATTCAAATTTAAAAGTTCAATAATATAAATGAAGACAAAATTAGAAGGGTAAAATAAGTGAACGAAAACACGTAAAGTACGTAACATCTTTATATACAAACCTAACATTATATCATAAAAAAATCCAAATTAAATAACGTGCTTTTATTCAATTAGGTTAAAAGACATAGAATTAATCTATTGACAACAGTACAATATATCAAGTTTCTCTCATTTTATTTTTTGTAGAAGGCAAATAACTACACAGATATTTACATATGTGTTAAACCGAGATTCGAGCTTAAAAGAAGGAGTCAAGGATTGGCACACCTTATTACAGCTCATTTGCATGGTCCGATCCTGTCATTGTTCTGATAATAATGTAGCTTGTACGTACTACTAGCACAAGTGGATATGAGAATTTTGGGCTTTTTGTCAGGATCGTGTTAGTCTAGATAAACTAACAGGTTTGCTAACGTTGTAGATCAAGATCTATTGAAGAAGTTCAGCAGCGGATGAACACTTCAATATTACGAGCTTATTGAACAATAAAGAATGAATAAGATTTAAACAAAAGTATTTTCAAATTGCAAGCCTCAATTGTATTAACCAGAATAATATCAATACAACGTGTTTTTCTTAATACAAGGATCTATCTATTTATAGACCTTGAGGCTCGTTCTAGATAAACTAGAATTCTACGTCTATCCTTATCTAAACAATAAGTAAACTTTATCTAATTACAAAAGGAAATATAATCTAATTATAACTCTTAGATTATATATACAAGATATGATAAGTCTTCCGTGTCTTCCGTGCCTTTGACTTATTCCGTATCTTGATTTTGACTGTGACTTGATCTTGACTTTGTCCGTAGTAACCGTAGTAACTCTATCTACCGTAGCAACTTTGTTGAACAGCCGCACCAACTTGTCTTTGTGATCTTCCGTAGTAACTTCATAATCACCAAACTGATTGTTTAAGTTACTTTCGTTTGTTTGTTAGGATTCATTGTTTATGGTTAAACTATATTGACTAAGTTATAACCCAACAATCTCCCCTAATCTTGAACTTTTATGACACATCAAAAGTACAAGTTTTCATGCTTCAACCGTATTAACTACTTTTATTAACAAAGCAGTATTAACTATTACAACTACGGTTTACAAGTCAGTTTCCATCTTGTTCTTTTCCACTATTATTTGACACAAGATTTTCCAAATTAGTTCTTGAGCAATCAATGAATCTCCTGGACCATTCAGCTTTAATTCGACAAGTTCTTCTAATGTCTTCAAAGAGTGTGGATAAGTATGACTTATCAAGTAGAATTCCCTTGATCCATGTTTTCTTATGATTGAGTATGCTTCACATCTTTCATACACAAACCAGTTAAGTACAGGATTATTAGGTCCTTCTTTCTTGAAGATTGAACTTGTTGGCTTGTATCCAGGTTCAAACAAACCGCACAGAACATCCATTGCTAGATCAGTACCAGGACATACTCCTTGTCTTCGTTGTGAGTATTTCCTTATGCCAATCTCATACATCTTCTCCAGATCATCTCTATCAAATTTCATAAAAACTGCATGAAAGGCTATAAGAATCGTCTTTGATTTATCAGCTCTTGTAACTTCATATTCAGTTTTCATATTTCCACCAATGTATTTCCAGTCAATGATCATTGGAGGCTTCACCTTTAATGGAGTATACTTCAAACCTTCAACAGGGTTGATGTATGCAGAGTAATCACCTCCTTGAGCAACACTTGGAGGACTTTGTTCCATCTCTTCAGGTTCAGGTTTAATGTCAACAAATGGAATGTTTGGATCTTCTGTTTGAGAAGCAGTAGCAGCATCTTCACTCATCCTTCTTCTTTTAGCATGAGGAATGAATTTGGATTTGCTTTTGACTCTTTTATGCTTCTTTTCTGGTTGTTCCACAGGAGGAACAGGTTCTTGTGTCTGAAATATTTTTCTTCCTGTTCTAAGGGCAGCTTCAAGTGCTTTTTCTTCATCCTTCTTCTTCTTCTCTTGAAGTTTCTTGAGAGCAAGTTCCCTTAATGTTTCCTTTTGTTTTTCCTCTTTGACAAGCTCAAGGATGGAAGGTAACTTCATAGGGCCTAAAGATCTGCCACTATGACCCTTGCTTTTTAGATAAGCAGTAAACTTCCTTCTATCCTCTGCTATCTTTGCTTGTATGATAGTTGGTTTGGACACTTTCTTCTTCTCAGGCTTGGCTTTGACTTTGGCTTTAGCAAGTTTGAGCTCCTCTTCTTGCATCTTCTGTGCTATATGCTCATCTTCTCTTTCCAAAGACTTTTTCAATCCCTTTTTAACCAGTTTGTCCAAAATGTCATCATTGACCATCTCCTGAGCTTTTATTGCATCATCAGCAGCTTCCTTTTGCATTCTGATGTACAACTCTGCAGCTTCGTTTTCTTGTTTGATTGCTTCTATCTCCTCAGCAGTCATACCTGAAAGTTAATGGCTTCATGAATGTCTTCTTCTTTTTGTTGTTCAGCTAATAACCTTGCTTTTGCCTTTTCTTCAGCTGCTAATTCAGCATTCATTCTGATCTGCAGTGCAGCTGCTTCATTTTCTCTTCTCAAATTTTCTATCTCCTTGGCAGACATAGTGCTAAAGAATAGTGCTTCTTTAGCCAGCCTATCTTCCTCTTGTAATTCTTCCTTTGACTTCTTCATCACCTTATCCTTGCCTTTGTTCTTTTCATCATCAAGATTGACTATTTTGATTTTATTCTTGTTCTTGTCATCTGTGATGACTCCAACTCTTCCTGCAGAAACAGATAAGCTAGCAGTCTGTTCAGATACTCTAAGTGAGGTTGATGT